>WNHD01000144.1:0-45767 GCA_011057455.1 Ganaspis sp. Gsp50 | reverse complement strand
TTTATTCATTCGTTCGTTTATTCATTTATTCATTCGATCGTTTGTTCATTTATTCATTTGTTCGTTTGTTCATTTATTCATTGATTCGTTTGTTCATTTATTTATTCGTTCATTTATTCATTTGTTCATTTATTCATTCGTTCATTTATTCGTTCGTTCATTTATTCATTCGTTCATTTATTCAATCGATCGTTTGTTCATTTCTTCATTCATTCGTTTGTTCATTTATTCGTTCATTTGTTTATTAATATATTCGTTTATTCATTTATTCATTCAATAATCGATTCATTTATTCATTAACAGAAGTATTAAATAAAAAAATGAGTAATAAAAACTAAAGTACCTGAATAAATAGTAAATATAAAAAATTTAATTTCTTACGTAAGTTTTTGTTGATTTGTATATTGGACGAATTTTTTGCAACGAGAGCACTTTTCTTTATTTCATAATCCGTTTTTCTCGATTTGTCACGTGGTTTTTCTAGTTCAAGTGAAAGTGAGGAGATATAATTTTCGAATGACTCTCGCCTGCATCTAATAGATCGAAAATCACTAATTATCCACAATGACAATATATTGACAAGAAATTATGTAAATTAGATGACTTTAAAACCGCTGTAACCTAGAAACCTTACCTTTCTCACTTTCGCAAACTTTGAAAGAAATCCATAGGCGAGATTTCAACCTTTCGATGATTTAAGAATGATCTCGATCAACATCCAATCCGCATAAATTTCCTCCTCAAAACATCGCATCATTCTCACCTGCAACAAAAATATCGATTCAAATAAACATTTACAAATTTAAACAAACATTTTGAAATTTAAATAAACATTTTCAAATTTAAATAATTGGATAAATTACATTTAAAAATATACATAATATTGAATTAAAGTAAGCGATTAATATATCTTTTTGAAAAAAAGACAAATTTTCGGACAAAGTTTGAAAAATGATTAATGACATTTGCGGCGATTAGTTTGTGGATTTGAGAGTCGTAATAAAAAATTGAGTATTAATGCTGTGTTCTAAAAAAATAAAAATGGAGAAAAAGAACTCCTGGGGCTGTGGAAGGCCCTGGACTTGGTCTTTCATCTTGATTGAATTGGCCTGGGGCCCATTTAGGTCCGACTTTTTTTACTACTGGCTACTCGTTGAAAGTCGAGTCTGCTTAACACTCAACGCAACAAACATCCGCATTCGTATTTATATATCAAACTGGTATTTTAAAAGTAAGAGTGTGGCAATAAAAACTCTTCCCTCTAATTCTATTCCCCATTTCAAGTCAATTAAATAAGAATATAAAATCATTTCCATTTCCTCTCACTTTTTAATAAAGCCACTTCTACAAATGATGTCACACATTTTTCGGAAACTACTTTTTCTATTCGATAATTAATATTCAATAATTACGTCTCCTCCTTCGGAGTTGCACGTATCAAATCTTCTTTTATTGGATATTTATATTTATTTTATAGATTTATTTATTTTATTTTATTATTTTTTTTTTATTTATTTATTTATAATAATTAATCATTTACAATAAATAAATATTAAGTAAAATAAATAAAATATTAATAAAAAAACATTTATGTTAATTAAATTATTATAAAACTTTATAATTAAACTTTTATGTTTATTCGAAGACTTTTCATGATCATTAAATTCACAATTAAATTTTTATAATTAAATTTTTTGCTGAATATTTTACGTTAAAGAATTTAATAAAATGAAGAATAATTAAAGAAATTAAAATTAAATAATTATTAAAGAGATTAAAGTTAAATAATTTTTAAAGAGATTAAAATTAAAGAATTTATATGCAATATTAAAATTCTACCAGAATTGGTAGATCATTATTTGTATATTTGCATAAATAATAAATTAAAATTAACAATACTTTGGATGTTTAATTTTGACGATTATTTTCAAAATCTTTACTAGCCAAAAAATACATTTTCTACTAAAAATGGTATATTTTATTCTATTAATTACTAATTCATATCATGTTGCTATTATTTATAATATTTTATCGCATTATATTTTATTGCTTTAAATATTTGCTCGCGTTATTTTTGATCGTGTTATTTTTAATCGCGTCATTTTTGATCGCGTTATTTTTAATCGCGTCATTTTTAATTGCGTCATTTTTGATTGCATTATAATATTTTCTTTCATTATAATATTATATCTCATTATATTTTATTAAATAATATTTTATCGTATAATAATTTATCGTATAATAATTTATTGTATAATAATAATTTATCGTATAATATTTATCACATTATAACATTTTATCAAATTGCAATATTATCAACACATTTTACTATGTATTTTTATTCACAATGAAGCTGACGAGGAGAAAACAGCAGACACTAACATTCAAGTTTAGAAGAATCAACAACAGTTTTTGCAATTAAAATTTCAACGAGAAAGAAACATTAGAAATAAATTATGAGAGTCTCTCTCTCAATTATTATTGTCGTAGGAATGAAGATGAAAGTTAAAGTTCATTTAGTCAGTAATTTTCAACTTTACCGTAAAACAGGAGGGAATGATTAAAGAATTTCTCTTATGAAACTTGTAACAGAACCTAGATATCATATAAAAGAGCAAAGAAATTTGTAGACTGTATCAAAAAATACAAGTAGCAAGAGATCAGATAAAATTCATCTTTATTTATACACCCAAACTTTCAAGATTTTTTTTGATTAAACTTAAATATTCAGTGACTTTCATTTTTAACTTGAAAATCTTTTCCGAAAATACTTTTTTCAAACGCAAAATTTGCATTTTAGAAAGGAAAATCAGAAAATGAATTTAATATACCAGAGCGAAATTAATTAATCGTTTAATTATAAATATATTTTTAAATTATTTCTTGCATTGAAAGTTTATTTTTTGTACCGAAAATGTACTTGTGCTTGTTTTTTTTCTTTTACCAAAAATGAAAAGTTTTTTTTTGTAACGAAAACTTACATACTTTTTCAAAAATTTATATACTTTTTTAAAAATTTATATACTTTTTCGAAAACTTATATTTTTTTCGAAAATTAATTTTGAAGAACATTTATATTTTTTTAAACCATGTTTTTTTGACATAAAATTTATTTTTAGGTTTATAACACCAATTTTTAGAAATTCTTAATAGACCGTACTGTCCGTTTCAATAAATCAAATATTATGTCCTATAAAAGTAGATAATAATTTTCTCTTTATTAATTTCGTTTTCAAAAACACTCTAGAAATTGAAAGGAGTGGATATAATTTCTAAAAATAAATATATAGTTCAGAAAACGATAAACATAAATTCCTTAACTCATTGTGGTATCCTAGCTTTTAAGATGAATAGAAAATTTTTACAAATTGCAAAAAATTTACAACAATCTTAAAAAAAATAATAGAATTGAAATGAAATAAAATGCCATGAACGCTTGAATAATAAAATATCTTCAAAATAAAATTTAGGTACAAATAAAAATTAATTAAATAAACAAAATTCAGGCGAATGAAAAACAAATTTTTAACATTTAAATTCTTCTTTAGTTTTGTGATGAAACCGTAAATGCTTTTAATTTGTAAATTAATGGAACAATCGTAAAATCAATCATAAAATTGTTCACAACTGGTTTCATCTATTAATAATAATAATAATAAAAAAGAAATACTGTCCCACTTTTGCTTATACAAATAATCATTGTATCATTCACCCCTGAAGATGTAGAATAAATCAACTAATCACTGTTCCTTCTATATTTTTTATGATGGATTTTAATGTTTCCAAACACCGTCTTTGGAAAAGAAGCTTCTCTTATTTTTTATATTACATGATTTTATTGGAACAATGAAGACTGGTAGATCATATTTTAAGATTGATGAGACGGTAATTCAATTCATGACACATAACTTGAGACGATGAGAAAATAAACTATTCATTCTACTAGATTATGTTTGTCTGTTTACTGTCTCTTTCGTTTTCTAACTCTCTCGCAGAGAAAGTGTCTAAGCTATATTCATATTTGCTAATGATCACATTCCAATAATTTTCAAATAAATAATAACAACACATTATCCATACATTACAAATAAGTTACACATTTCTTACATTGTATTCTCCTACAGATTTATTTTTATTTTCTATTTCATTTAAATAAACCTAATTTTGCATTTAAACTGAATTAAATTTTAACAAATTACAATTCAGATTATTTTCCCCTTTAATTCAAATCAATTTTAAATTTATCTTTTTTAAATAAATTTTAAATCTATCGTGTTTTTAAATCAATTTTAAATGTATCTTTTTTTCAAATAAATTTTTAATGTATCTTTTTTTCAAATAAAATTTAAATGTATCTTTTTTCCAAATAAAATTTAAGTGTATCTTTTTTTTAAAATAAAATTTAAGTGTATCTTTTTTTTAAAATAAATTCTAAATGTATCTTTTTTTTTTAATCAATTTCAAGTGCATCTTTTTTTACATCCATTTCAAAATTTTCAACTTAATTTTCAAATCCATCTTCTTTGTCCAATTTTCCAAAACTTCGAATTTTTCACTTAAAACTAATTACTCGTAATTAAAACTATTGCTTCCTCATATAAAGGTTTCCTTTTCTAGTTTCTAATATAATTGAAAACAGTTATGAAAAATATATTAACTCAATAGCGCCATGATAATGAAATCAGCTAATAAGCAGACTAATTAAAAATCTTTGTAATTAATTGTGTTTCAGAACCAGCTTAGGACTTCTGTCCGTGGTTTTTACAGCCCTTGCGCTTTCGCCTGCAATTCATCAGATTGACATTCCTGGTAAGAAATCATTATTAAAACAAATTGATAAAAAAAAAAAGAAAATTATGCCTTAAAGAATTAAAAGCCTCTATCTACAAATTAATCCAATTTTTGTCTCCTTGGCAAATAAAATATTATGCAAGAGATTATAGAAGAGCTTTTTAAATTACACAATCGCGAAACAATAGTGAGATTCTTCTCATGATTTTTGAAGGAATCACAACGAATTTACAATTCCTCGTATAACAACAAAGTTCTTAATTTAAATGACAGTCTAATTAACGTTATCGCCAAATAAACCTTTCTTTTCTTTGCAATTCAAATTGCCTGTGTTTTTATTATCTGAGATTTTTTTATGTAACACAAAAAAGATTTATTCTTACAGTTTTTGTTGTAATTACGGTATCTTTAGTATTTTTAGTATTTTTAGTATTTTTAGTATTTTTAGTATTTTCAGTATTTTTAGTATTTTTAGTATTTTTAGTATTTTTAGTATTTTTAGTACTTTTAGTATTTTCAGTATTTTTAGTACTTTTAGTATTTTTAGTATTTTTTCTATTTTTGGAATTTTTAGTATTTAATTATTTATTTTAATTTTCTTTAATGTTACATTAAAGTTTTACACTTAAAAAAACAAGCCTTTTTAATTAATTAAAACAATAACATTTTTAGTATTTTTAATCTCTTTAGAATATTTTTAGAATTTTTAATATTTTGAGTACCAACAATATTTGCAGTATTTCCCGTATTTAAATTGTCTACAATATTTATAGTACTCCCAATACTTATATTATTTACAATATTTTACAGTATTTTCTAAAAAAAGAAAAAGAAAAATGAAAATGAATTAAAAAGAAAAGAACAAAAACAACTTATGCATAATGAATAAATAATATTTAAACGTCATGAATATTTTAAACAAAGATTTTAAACGAATATTTTAAACGAATATTCTAAACGAATATTTTAAACGAATATTTTAAACGAATATTCTAAACGAATATTTTAAACAAATATTTTAAACGAATATTTTAAACAGATATTTTAACGTTAATTAAATATTGTCAATTTTTTATAAATAAAGTTCTGGAATTTTTCAATCAAGCCTCGATTAGAATTGAGAATCTCGTCCTTGAATTCAAATTTTCTGTTTCATGGTAAATTCCCAATACTGACGTAATTTTAAGCCCCCTTTGGAATTTCCTTAAAGTCTCTTTTCGTTTATTTCTAGAGGAATAAATTAACCATTTTTAATTCTTACAGAATACATATATGGGGTAGACCATGATTTGCAAGCAAGAGCACGTGTTGCCATCGAGGCTGAACGATTTGCTCGTCAATCAAAGAGTTGGTAAGACCAAATCATTTCAAAAATATTAATAATTCAATTAAACGAAACAGCAAATAAACCCGCAAGACTTTTAAAGCAATTTGTAGAACAAAGATTTCACTTTTAGAATAACGCTAAAATATTTATTCATTTTTCTACAAGTTGATTTAAACTTCTTTCTTAAAAAAGATTTTAACAAATATAATTTAGTAGTTTTTCTCTAAACAACCATTTTTGTTGATATGTAAAAGTTAATAATAAAATTATATAAAAGTTGCAAATAAAGAAAATTTGAATTAAATGTAACTTAGAAATATTTAAGATAAGAAAAAGTGAAAATTAGAATGGGAGATATTACACTAGTAATTTAAAAATAAGAATATTTAAATGAGTAAAGTTACAATCATAAAAAAAGTTTTGAAATAGTATTTATAATTACCAAATAGTTATTAATTATTCATATTCTTTTACAATCATTTTTATCGAAATGATAATTTAATTTCTCAACTTTTATAGACTCTTTTCGAAACGTCTTTGACAATGCAAATTAATTCTAAATTCGATTCAAACTAGTTTCAAATTCGAGCAGCATTTGAAACTTTTCGTTTATGAGTTTCTTGTTTACAAGTTGATTCTACAAAATATATTTGCATAATTAAATCCTTCAAGATCTGTCTTCCTGGTAAAAAAAACAAGTGTACTCTTGGTTAAATATAAATCCTTTGACGCACCTTAAACAAGATTTTGAATTTTAGCTGCCTAATTTAAAATCAATACTAATAAATATTTGTCAAAATTGACAACACTTAAAAATAAAAAAAATATTTTTAATGCATTAATCTACATAATTGTTATTTTATATTGCAAACGAGTATTCAAAATAAAAATAAGTTGGTAAAAAAAGTTGCTAAAATAAGTTCCTAAAAAAAGTTCCTAAAAAAAGTTCCTAAAAACAAGTAGTTAAAAAAAATTTAGCAAAATATGTGCAAAACAATAATGTCAAAAATTCAACTCAAAATTCAACAGTCTTCAAAATAATTATGAAACATGTTTTTTTCAATTGAATAAAATAAATTAAATCAATTTTGACGTCCGAATAAATGATTTTAATTTGAAGCCGATAAGTTTTAATACACTTATTAAAAACATAAAACCTTGAAGCCTTTCTGAAACGGATATTGTGAAAAGAATCTAGAAAAGGAGTGAAGGCGACGTGGTCGGTTAATGACCGTAAAATCTAATTACATCTATATTATGGAATCTTCTTTATTTATAAAAAAAAAACAATGCTTCAAAATCTGCTTAATTCTCTCAAGTTAATTTTTCTAATCCACGAAAACAAAATATTCTAATTAAAAAACATGAATACCTAAGTCAAATTAACAATTATAATCAACAATCTTGATAAAAAAAAAACAGCATTTTAATTGTGTAAAAATAAAAAATGGAAAATAAAATAAATTTAAAAATAAAAAAGAACAGTACATTTTCTGTAAAAATTTGGTGACAAACTGTGCTAGCAACAAATAAGTCTTGGGGACGAGGTTGAGAAAAGGAAATCCAGACCATAATCGAATGAAAAACTTTTCTCGCTCTTGACTAACAGCGACCATGAAAGTAAAAGTCACCGAACCAAGTTTACATTGAAAAAAAAAGAAGTTTAGTGTAAACTAGCAGCAATATTTGAAAATTGGATAAATAAATCTTTCTTCTAAATTACAACAATCAGAAAGTAGAAGAAAGCGTCTAATCGAATAATACTGAAGAAATTGATCTATTTATGTTTAAAATATAATAAATCGGATCAATAATTTTAACGATGAAGAAATCAACCGTTTTCGTTTGATTTCAATTGTTGAAATCATTTTATAAATCATGGCTTTTAAGCAGTTTTTACGGACAATAGAAATAATGAATAAAATAAAAAATAAAATAATCAGAAAAATTTAATTGCAAAGGATTAATAAAAGTTTACAATTAAATAAATTGACTGGAATTATCTTTCTGGATTAAAAATGGCACATTATGGAGAGAATAGATGACCAGTAGATGAATAAAATAAATTACAATTACCTAATCAAAACAATGTAAGAAATAAGGAATTTTCTTGCTTTTTCTTAAGCTGTACGTAAATGAAAGAGAAATGCATGAACAACTTCCTTATTTTTTAGAAATCTGGATAAAAGAATAGGAACTTGAGAAAAAAATTTATTTAATTAAAAGATAATTATGAATAAAAAATTAGCATAAAAAATAAGTATAAATAAAAAACAATCGTAAATAAATAATAATCATAAAGGAATATTCATAAATAATCGTAAATAAAAAAATAATTACAAATAAAAAATTATAAAATTACAAATTCATAAATAATCAAAAATAATCAAAAATAATCAAAAATAATCATAAATAATCAAAAATAATCATAAATAATCAATAATAAAAAATAATTATAAATAATCAAAAATAATCAAAAATAATCATAAATAATCAATAATAAAAAATAATTATAAATAATCAAAAATAATCATAAATAATCATAAATAAATAATAATCATAAGTAAACAATAATTCTAAACAAAAGTATAAAACAGGTATAAATACAAAAAAGTGACTGAAAAAAATGCTACAAATGAGCAAAATAAAAGACAATTAAAATTAGTAAGTGATAATTATGTGTAAGTTAAGAAAAAAGTTAGAAATCAAGAGAGATAATTCCAACAACAAAATTTAATCTCGAAAATTTACACAAAAATTGAAAAATTAGTAATTAGTGTGGATAAAAATGAATACGAGAAAAGGATTGACAATCATGAATTATTTTACATAATAAAAATAAAAACGTCGAAAAATAGGTGAATAAACTTTTGAATTAGATAATTTTTTGATAATAAAAAGTTAATCATACAAGGAAGTATAAAAAAGTATTGAAGAAAAGGAAGTTATTAAAAATACGCGGAAGGAGATCAATCCTGTACCGGTATTGAGATTTATTGACTGGTGAGAGTCATAATCACTGCAAATTTTTCTTGTCTTGAATTTTACATTTTACACAAACTTTTTTATTTATATTTTAAGTTATTTACTATTTTATACTTTATATTCATCAACTTTTTGTATTCTACATTCTTCAATCTTTTACATTTACAATCTTTAATTTTATGTTTTACATTCTTCAATCCTTTACTTTACATTCTTCTATATTTTTAATTTACATTCTTCATTTTCTTAACATTTTAAATTCTGTTTTTTATTTTACAACCACAATTTAATGAAATTCCATTCACATATTAAATTATATTTACAAATTAAATTGAAAATTCAAATTTCTGATTTAATTTTCAGGCTGCAAGATAGATTGAAAACAGCCAAAGAAACATGCAAATCAATGGAAAGTCCTTGTCCACCAAGCAAGTATAGAACACCTTCCGGTGCTTGCAATAATGTAAGACATCCTGCCTGGGGTGCAAGAGGATCTCCATATCTTAAAACACTGTCTCCTGCTTACGCCGATGGTATGCAAATTTTTATTCAATTACTTTGAATGCCAAATTTTGGTATTAACAACAAAAATTACTCTTATTCAAAATTGCATCTTGTTTGATAAACAATTTAAAATTTCTTTAAAAAAAAAATCGAAGAATATTTTGAGTTTCACTAGAATAACTTTTCCAAAAGTACGATTTTTTTCTTAAAATTATTTTCTCTAAGACAGTTTAAGTTAGAAAGAATATAAATTTAGACAAAACGTAAATTTAAAAAAAAAACGTAAATTTAGACAAAATGTCAATTTAGACAAAACGTAAATTTATACAAAATGTAAATTTAGACAAAACGTAAATTTAGACAAAACGTAAATTTATACAAAATGTAAATTTAGACAAAACGTAAATTTATAAAAAATGTAAATTTAAACAGAACGTAAATTTATAAAAAATGTAAATTTAGACAGAACGTAAATTTATAAAAAATGTAAATCCAGAAAAAATGTAAATTTACAAAGAATTTAAATTTACAAAGAATTTACATTTACAAAGAGTTTAAATTTACAAAGAATAGTTTATGACACTAAACAACAGTACACTACTTTATCAAAAAACACCTACGATTCTTTGACAAAAGTAACTAACGAGAAAAATCGGATTCTTCTACAAGAATGGCTTTTTGTACGAGAAAAATGGGAATTTAAAAGAAATAGTATTCTTTGAGGAAGACAAGAAAAAAAGGGGGAAGTAACTGAAAGAAATTTCTTGTCGAGATGAGAATATTGAGTGGCTTAGAAAGAAAGGAAAAGGAAAGACTAACAGACGCAAGTGAAGAGACTTTTACTGTAGTGAGGAGAGCGAATTTTTTTTTGGTTTCCTCGGATGTACCACAAGTACTCGTTGAACTGATGAACGATCATTTAGCATGTCACGAGTGGAAAGTGAAAATTGGAACACGCTTTAAGTGCACATAGGAGCAGACTCATTTCGAGCGCAAACTGAGCATAGTTGGCACGAGTTCCCGATTAGAAAAGGTAAATTAGCATTCAGGAGGCACCGCCAGTGAAATAGAGAGTCAGACTGTTGCGCCACAAGTAATGTATATAAATAATAATCTGCCACCTGAAATTCCGTTGTTACGACTCTTATTACAACCTCACAATGTAATACGCTAATTAACAAAACTTAGAAATTTTGCATAATTGCGATTTTCTGGTATTCTCTTTGGCTATTCTTCTATCGTCTGTATTCTATCTTCTATATTCTATCATCTATATTTTATCATCTATATTTTATCATCTATATTCTATCATCTTCATTTTATCATCTACATTGTATCTACATTCTATTGTAAGTATTTTATCATCTAGATTCTATCATCTACATTCTATCTCTATCTAATGAAATTTTTATCCTTAGCTTTGTATTATGAATAGAGAAATAATTATTGCTTTGCATATTCTATTATCTATATTTCATCGCCTACATTTTATCGTCAACATTCTATCATCTATCTTCTATCGTCTATATTTTATAATTTACATTCTATCGTCTCTATTCTATCATCTACATTTTATGGTGTACATTTTAAAATCGTTCTATCGTCTACATTTTATCATCTACATTCTATCTTCTACATTCTATGGTCTACATTCTATCATCTACTTTTTATCGTCTATATTTCATAATTTACATTTATCGTCTATATTATATCATCTACATTTTATGGTCTACATTTTAAAATTTATATCCTATCGTCTACATTTTATCTTCTACGTTCTATAATCTATATTTCATCATCTATAATCCAGCACCTATATTCTATCACCCATTGCTCTAGTCCACGCGAAAATATGAATTTTGAGAGATAACGGGATCCCAGTTCTTGGAGAATTTGAGAGAAAGGGAAAAAGAAGCAGGTGGGCCAAGAAATGAATCCCAACGAAAATATGAAAGTGAGAAGATGGAAGAAAGTGATGCCATTCTCTGGTTTGCCGTCCAGTGGTGCTTCAACCTCTGGTCGTCCTTTGCAAAAGATGACCTCGAAATAGAGAAACGATTCGACTCCAATAAATTTGCCAACATTTGGAAATACCTGCTCCAGAATTTAAATCCTTTTCACCTAAAACAATTTAAAACTGTTTAAAATTCGAAAGCGAAGCAAAAAAAAGGAAACCAACGATTATTATGGTTCCAAAAATAAATATTTTCGAAATCGATATGACAAGATCCACATCTCATTATTAAATTCCAACCAAGGACAAATTCGAACCTACACTTTCTAAATGATTAATTGTATAAATAATAGTATTAAAAAGGGTATTAAAAAGATTATTAAAGAGATTATTAAAAAGAGTATTAAAAAAAGTATCGATAAAGTATAAAAGAAAATAATTGTATCCCACGTGAAAAAAGTGCTCGGAAAGTGCCTCCTGGAAATTCCGAAAGGAAATTCTGTCGGAATTCCGTCGGAAAATTCCAGGAAATTTCCAACAAAAGTTTTCATCGGAATTTTTTGTCGGAAATTCCAGAGGGCATTTCTCGAGGAGTTTTTTCACATGGCATATCAAAAAATATATTAAAACAATAGTAATGCAGAAAAAAGTAAAAGAAAATAAATCCAAAAAATACAAAAGAAAATACCAAAAAATACAAAAAGAAATACCAAAAAATACGAAAGGAAATACCAAAGAATACAAGAGAAAGTACCAAAAACACAAAAGAATATACCAAAAAATACGAAAGGAAATACCAAAAAATACAAAAGAAAATACCAAAAACACAAAAGAAAATAATACCAAAAAAATAATCTATAATGCAGAAATATAATGGACAATATTATGTTTCATAATCGATATGTTAAAAATCATATCAAAGTACT
Source organism: Ganaspis sp. Gsp50 (assembly GCA_011057455.1). Taxonomy (NCBI): domain Eukaryota; kingdom Metazoa; phylum Arthropoda; class Insecta; order Hymenoptera; family Figitidae; genus Ganaspis; species Ganaspis sp. Gsp50. The sequence continues at coordinate 33,280 of WNHD01000144.1, read as the reverse complement.
AATCAAACTAATTCGAAAAAAATAAAAACAATCAAAGCAGTATCTCAATTTTATCTTCAGAGAAAGTTTTTGATTAGAAATGACTCTTAGTTTCATTAAAATGTAATCATTTTTGATGTAATTAAAGACTTTGAAAGGGGACTCTACTATGATGGGAATTGGAAATGAAAATAGATAAATGTAATATAGTTTTGATTAAAAATTAAAAGCTTAATGCACGTAGGTTTTAATAGACAAAATTCAATAATAATCATATTAGCGTAAGAACTTTGAGTAGTAGCTAATTTACAGGCGGTGGGTTTCTAATTGTGGGTCGTGCGTTAATAATCGGAGAGAGTGAGTAGGAGGAATTACGTTCTCTATATCTATGTAATCTGACTATTACAACTACATAATTATATCCACTTTATATCAAGGGAAGTTCACGTGACGAGACCGTCTCACGTGAATTTAAAGATTATCTTAACAAATTCTTTACACACAAATTCGTGTTAAACTTACTTTATAGTTTTAGGCATTTTAAACTTGTTTAAAACTATAAATAAATGTCATTTAAATATAAATATAATTGAAAATATCTTCTCATTATTGATGAGAATGTAGTATTTATTGCTTACTAATCATTAGAAACAATTGTTAGGAAGAAATTTTCATTCGATAAAATTATTGTCACATATTTTTTTGATATTACAATCCAACTTTCAATTATTTTTGTAATTTCCAATTCAATTAGTGGGAATTTAATATTTAATTCAAATTAAATTATTTATTGGTTTATTAATAGTTTTAGTTTGTTAATAATGTCACTTAATAGTTCCAATTTATTAATAGTTCCAATTAATAAGTTTCAATTTATTAATAGTTTCAGTTAACCAATCATTTCAATTTATTAATAAATTCAGTTAATCAATCTAATAATCAAATCTAATAATCTAAAATCAAGTCTAATTTTAAATTTGAATTAAGTAATTTCAAATTAAGCAATTTTATTTAAAAACAAATACCGTTTAAATTAAAAATACAGATCTAACTTTATTTAAATCAATAATTATATCCTTCGCTTTATAAAGTTTCGTCATATTGTCTATATTTTAGATTTTTATGCAACGGGTGGAATAACTAATTAATTTATGACAAGTGTTGTTTAAGTTTATAAATAATTTGTCTAATGTAGTGATAGTTAAGCAGATAGAATTTACTAATTACGTAATTTTGTTAATAGCACCTTCAATTAAAAATCATTGACTATAAATATTTTCGAAGCGCAACATTATTATTATTCCATAATTAATTTCCATAATTTTGAAATCATAATTATTACGACAAAAACAATCGGCATACACCAAATTAAAATTTAAAGGTCAATTACCAGTCGTAAATCAGTAATTATCATTGAATCAATATATGATTTAGGACCGATTTCACTAACATTATGTAAAATTTGATCAACAATTAACGTCAGTTGAATTGCTCATTAACAAATTGTTAAAAAAAAATATGTAATCGCTCGTGAAATGATCAATTAAGATAAGGATCTATTAATCAATCAGAATAATCTGACTAACGATTTGATCGATCCAGGGTTGGTAAAACAATCCCTCAATCATAATCATGATTAGAATTATATATTATTACTAATTATTCTATATTTTGAGATTTGTAACGTCTTTTTTCATTTACGAAAAACTAAAGCAATTTTTCTTTTATTTATTTTATATTCATAAAATTGATATATTTTAATTAATTTAATTTAATTTATTAAGTAAACGGGTTTTATATTTTATTTTTCATTTTTTTACTTTAATCATTTCTTTACTTGTCCAGGACGAATCGAAAAAAATCCCTGACTTTTCCATTCATCCTCAAACTTAATTCGTAAAAATCCTAGTAAATTTTTTTTCGATGAATAAAATTTATTCAATTTTTCAGATATTAGAAATTGTCCGTAACTTCAAATAAAATTCCCTGACTTTTTCCTGGCTGCTTAATCATTATTTGAATACTTATTCATCAAAAAATATGAATAAAAATAAATATAAATACAAAATATGAATAAAAATAATTATAAATAAAAAAAATGATAAACAAAATAAAAAGATAAAGCAAAATAGATTATTCAGAAGTTAAATATTCACAAAATTCGTTTCGTGAATATTTTCCTTGTGCAGAATTTCTTTTGCAAGAAAGTGTTTTTCATGCTCTGTAAACGAAAAAAATCCCTAAACTTCAATGCAATAAAAATTGAAATTGTATTTACCTTTTTCAGGCATTAGCATTCCCAGACAATCCGTGAGCAGTCACAGCTTACCGTCATCTCTGGACGTAGTTTCCAAAGTACGAAGTAGGTTGAACGTCGAAGATCGTCATGAAGGTCTCACGAGTCTCACAGGAATCTGGACAGAGTTGGTGCTCAAGGATATTTCGTCCCCGATCTATCCCCAAAAACTGACTGATTGTTGCTCAAATACTCCAAAACATCCCGAGTGTTACGAGTCCATCGATCAATATGGCTCGTGTTTGAATTATTATCGTCATGTGCCAACAGTGAGCTCGCACATTTGCCGCTTCGTGTACAGAGAGCAGATGAATGGAGCTTCCGGTTACTTGGACGGCTCGGATCTTTACGGAAACACTGACGAAAAACTGCACACATTGAGAACTTACAGTCACGGCAAGGTTGATCCATCAGCTTGTGAAATCTGCAACAGTTCAGGGTCCGCATTAGGTCAGCTTTATCTGGCTTTGCTTTCGGAGCACAATAGAATTGCCGAAAAATTGGCATTGGAAAATGAGTACTGGGATGAAGCGAAATTGTACCTTGAAGCTCGTAGAGCAGTTGTTGCTCAAATCCAGCACATTACGTTTAATGAATACGTTCCTAGTATTCTGGGAGAGGCGGTTTATTCTGATTCCGATTTAAGACCAACTACGAATGGATACTATGGTGGATATTCTTCTACTAATCGAGGAGGTGCTCTGGATGCTGTAGCTCTTGCTGCTCTTCAAGTTTTGACCTCGTTGTCTCTCCCTAATGACAATTCTCTAGAAAAGCATCTCATGTCTTCTGCCAAGCACGCGAACCTGGATACGAGTCATATAGACTCGGATTTTGCGGATTGGGATCCTAGTGCTCTTCTTGTTCAGGCCGCGAGAGATCACGGAGTTCCGGGATACGTCGAGTTTGTCTCCTTCTGTTCTAAAAACAAAATCAATGTAAGATTATTTTTTAATCAGTCAGTAAAGTAGTAGAGAGTTGAAAATTAACAAACTTTTTTAAAGAAGAAAAAAGAGTTTTTTAAAATTGCAAATCGGGGTTTCTACAAATTTTTTCTTACAAAATTCCATGACGTTTCCATAATTTCCATGAGTAAGATGGACAAATTTTCATGATGTTTTTTAATACATTTTTTCACTAAAAATTAAATGAATAAATTTAATTTAAATACATTTTTCAATATTTTGTAAGAATTCAAATTATTCGAGATTATTATTTTTAAATTTAAAACCATTTTGGGTATTTTGAAGTGTCTTAAAATATTTTGAAGTATTTTTACATTTTTTGAAGTATTTTTAAATATTTTGAAGCATTTTTAAATATTTTTGAGTATTTTAAAGTAGTCTGAAATATTATAATACTTCTAAAATATTTAAAGAATCTAATATTTTAAAATTTGTTTATAATTTATTTAATGCTTAAAATGCTAATATTTTTAAATACTTTGCAATATTTTGAAGTGTTTTAAAGTAATTTTAAATTAGCTTTGTAAGTTAGATACTAATTTACTGTTTATTATTAATAAAAATGTTTTAACCATACTATTAATGCTATTATTATCATGTTTATTACAGATCACGAATTTCGCGGAATTAGAGCAACTGATGCGTCCAGAGGATGCAAAAGCTCTCGAGAAAATTTACTCTCGAGTAGAAGACATTGATCTTCTCCTCGGCGGAATTCTAGAAACCTCAAAAGAAAGTGCAGCAGTTGGTCCAACTTTCGTGTGCCTCTTGAAACACCAATTCACAAAACTGCGAAATTCCGATCGCTTTTGGTATGAAAATGACATCCCTCCTTCTGGACTCTCACTCAGTCAGCTCTCGGAGATCCGAAAAGTCTCCCTGACAGGTATTCTCTGCGCAAACACTAAAATGACCAAAATCCAACACAAATCCTTCTTCCAACAAGATCCTTACCTCAATGTTCGAATCAACTGCAATCAGCACGAAGTACTAGACTTGAGTGCCTGGAACGAAGACCCAATGCTTCCTCCGATCGTTGACAATTCCATGACGACCACTGAAGCAGCCGAAGTGACTCCAGAAATCGATTCTGATTTATTATCCGCCGCTTTGAAGAAAGCCAAAGAAGACCTGACCAAGAGAAAACAACTCGAGTACGAATCCTGGTTAGAACAAAGAATCGCCGATCCAAAATCACCTGCCGGAACCGCTGCAAGTTTCTCAAAAGCCAACAAAGACGCTCTTCTTTTAGCCAACTCCTCGATTCTCTTCGAACTCGCGACAAACGAGATTATCAACGGACCTCAAGGTCTCCGTCGTCGTCGCCGCAAGAGGCAAGCTTTCGACACTCCCGACAACATTTTAGGCTTTCCAAACAACGACTTCTCGGATCTTCTTCAAAACGTCGACATTTCGGGTTTAATTCCAAATAAGAAGGCGACAAATCACGAAGAAGTTGACTGTCCAGTCGACGAATCTCCCTGTGATCCAAATACTCCTTACAGAACCTTGTCAGGTCATTGCAACAATTTAAGAAATCCAAACCTTGGAAAATCGTTGACTACTTTCGCGAGATTGCTGCCTCCAGCTTACGATGACGGTGTTTCTAAACCGAAACAAACTTCAGTCACCGGCATTCCTCTACCGAATCCTAGAACAATTTCAACTGTCATTCACCCTGACATTTCAAATCTGCATAATCGATATACTTTAATGGTGATGCAGTACGCGCAGTTCATTGACCACGATTTGACAATGACACCGATCCACAAAGGATTCGCCGAGTCGATTCCCACCTGCAGATCCTGTGATTCCGCAAGAACAGTTCATCCGGAATGCAATCCGTTCCCGGTTCCACCTGGAGATCACTTTTATCCGACTGTGAATTCTTCAACTGGGGCTAGACTCTGCTTCCCGTCGATGAGATCTCTTCCTGGTCAGCAGCACTTGGGACCCAGGGAGCAAGTGAATCAAAATACTGGCTTTTTGGACGCTTCTGTCATTTATGGCGAGAATTCTTGCATCTGTAATATATTGAGAGGATTCAATGGACGCATGAATATTACATCACATCCAGGGAGAGGAAAGGATTTATTACCTCAATCAGCGACACATCCGGAGTGCAAGTCACCATCAGGATACTGCTTCATCGGCGGTGATGGACGAGCTTCCGAACAACCCGGTTTGACAGTAATGCACACTGTTTGGGTCCGAGAACATAATCGAATCATGGAAGGTCTCAGGTGAGGAATCTAAATCATGAAACATCAATTTTCATCGACTCGGGGAGATTGATGAATTCCGTTCGTAATTTAATCTGTTCTTCCTTATGAAGAGCAATTCATTTCATTACGATTTTGTTATTCTGTTACGAGCGATTTCATTTAATTGCGACTTCGTTATTTCATTACGATCGATTTCATTTAATTACGATTTCTTAATTTCATTACGAGCGATTTTATACAAAATTGTTGCAAGTTTTTAAAAATATTATAGTATATAATATGCAAATAATATAATAATCTATTGCAACTTAATATTATAGAAGATATGCAAATAATATAATAATTGATTGCATATTAATATATATAAAATGCAATATAAATTTAACTTTACAGAAAAAAATACACTTGTCCATAACGCGGAGATCACTCATGAGTGACGTAAAATAAGTGAAATTTTGCGCGACGCCACTTCATGTCGCAAAAAATTATGACTCAATTATTAAATTAATATAAAATTAAATGAATAAATAAAAAAAGTAAACAAACATTAACATTAAATAAAAATTAAATTTAAAATTATAATTCTAGTAAATTTAGTTAATATAAAATTATTTGAGTTACTTCATATTACGAAAATAACGCCAATTAACATCACGAAAATTACGCCACAGGAAAATTATATCTGAAAAACTAAATTTTTTTAATTTTCCATTATTTTTCAACAGGGCAAACTTAGTTTTACAAATCGGATCAGAGCCGTTTTTCCTTAAATTTTAGATGCAAAAGGGGATTTTTAATTTTATTTTTTAATACTTTGAACAATTTTTAAGTATCATTAAATATTTTGAAATTTTTTAAAGTAATTTGAAGTATATTACAATATTTTGAAGCAATTAAATATTTCAAATATTTTGAAGTATTGGGAAGCATATTTTAAAATAGTTTTATTTTTAAATATTTTGAAGTATTTTAAATATTTTAATGTAATTTTAAGTATATTAAAACATTTTGTAGTATTTTTAAGTGTTTTTAAATATTTCGAAGTATTAGAAAATATTTTGAAGCATTTGGAAATATTTTAAAGTAATTTGAAGTATCTTCAAATATTTTGAAATACTCTTGAATCAGTCTGAAGTATTTTAAAGAAGTTTTAATTATTTTCTTTTATTTTTTAAGAAATTGTAAGTGCCATTAATTATTTTGAAGTCTTTTAAAGTAATATAAAGGATTTTGAAGTATTCGGAAGGATTTGGACATATTTTTAAGTATTTTAAAGTAATTTTAAATATTTTATAGTTGTCTGAAGTATTTTAAAGTAGTTTACGTTAATTTTAAGTATTTTGAAGTTGTCTGAAGTATTTTAAAGTAATATAAAGGTTTTGGAAATATTTTAAAGTATTTTATGTTAATTTTAAGTATATTTTAATATCATTAAGTATTTTTAAATATTCTGATGGATTCTTAAATATTTTGAAGTATTTTGAATTGTAGTCTGCAGAATTTTAAAGTAGATTTAAGTATTTTGAAATAGTTTAAAGTCATTTTAAGTATTATTAAATATTTTGAAATATTTTCTATTTTTGGAAGCTTTTGGAAATATCTTAAAATAAATTTAAGTATTTTTTAAATATTTTGAAGTATTTTAAAGTACTCAAACCTTATTTAATACTAATATTTTTAAAAACTTTGAACTATTTTGAAGAATCTTTAAATATTTTAAAGTCTTTTAATGTAATATAAAGGATTTTGTGGTATTTTAAACTAGTTTTATGTATATTTAAATACTTGAAAGTGTTTTTAATTATTTTGATGTCTTTTAGAGTAATAAAAAGGATTTTGAAGTATTAAAAAGACATTTTAAGTATATTTAAATATTTTTAAGTTTTTAGACAAATTTTTTGTTGAAAAATTATTTTAAAAAACCTTATTGAAAAATAGGAGAAAAGGGTGAAAAATACTTAACTTTAGATGTTTTAGGGAATTTTCTTAAGAAAAGGGGAATAAAAAAGGATTGGGTAAAAAAAGGAGATGAACTGTGATTCCTGCAGATCTAATTTTTCTGTGGCGTAATTTCAGTGACAATTTTCGTGAAATAAAATAACTGGCGTAATTTTTGGGACGTGAATTGAGTGGCGCAATTTTCGTGACATGAAATAAGTGATATTGCGAAAAAATGTCGCTGATACGTTTCGCGACGACACTAATTTTATGTCACGAGTAACATTAATTCCGTGCCATCCTTTTTTGTAAGGATTACAAAAATATAAATGAATTACGAAAGTCCAAATTAAATACAAAATGCAAATAAATTACAAAAATGCAAATAAATTAAAAAATACAAACGAATTGAAAAATTCCTACTTAAAAAATTCCGAATTAAAAAAAATGCAAATGAATTAAAAAACGATTATTTTTACAGGAAAGAAAACTCTCACTGGGACCATGAAAAGCTGTTCCAAGAAACCCGGCGAATTATCAGCGCGATGCTTCAGCACGTGACTTACAACGAATTCTTACCCAGAATTTTAGGTTGGAATGCAATCAGTCTCTACGGCTTGAAGCTCCTTCCCCAAGGCTATCACAAGGATTATTCTCCCACGTGTAACCCGAGTGTTTTGAATGAATTTGCCACGGCAGCTTACAGAATAGGTCACTCGCTCCTACGACCACATATTCCTCGCATGGACCCCAACTACCAGCCCGTGGATCCTCCTATCCTCCTGCGAGATGGATTCTTCAACGTTGACATGCTCTATCAACAAGGAATGTGCGACGAAATAATCCGCGGTCTCGCAGCCACACCCATGGAAACTCTCGATCAATTCATCACCGGAGAAGTAACGAATCATCTCTTCGAAAATCACCACATTCCCCATTCCGGAGTCGATCTAATAGCCCTCAACATCCAGCGTGGCAGAGATCACGGACTTCCCTCCTACAATCACTACCGAGCTCTCTGCAATCTCAAAAAAGCAAGCAAATTCGAAGATCTGTCGAGAGAAATGGCTCCGGAAGTGATTGCTCGACTGAAGAGGGTCTACGCTTCAGTGGACGATATTGACTTGTTCCCGGGTGGAATGAGCGAAAGACCGCTTCAGGGTGGCCTGGTGGGTCCTACTTTTGCCTGCATCATTGCCATTCAATTTAGACAGTCTAGAAAATGCGATCGATTCTGGTACGAGACTGATGATCCTAATATTAGATTCACGGAGCCGCAATTGTCTGAAATCAGAAAAACAACTCTCTCGAAAGTTCTTTGTGAAAATATGGACCAGTCCAATGAAATGCAGAGGGCCTCTTTCGATCTTCCGAGCAACTTCCTGAATCCTCGAGTGCCTTGCGGTTCAATGCCACATATGGAGTTTTCTGCTTGGAGGGAAACACGACACGGATGTCAAATCGGTGGAAGAAATGTTGCCATTGGAGAATCTGGATTCCCTACTCCTTGTAGTAGTTGTATCTGCACTACGGAAGGAGTGAGTCTTAAAACTTATTAATAAACTTATTATTAATTAATACTTATAAACTCTAAAACTTATTTGATCTTTTCACTGCATTCATTCTTCATTTTGTTCATTCTTCGCTTTATTCTTCATTTTATGCATTCTTCATTTCATTCATTCTTCGCTCTATTCATTCTTTGCTCTACCTTCATTCTTCATTTTATTATTCAATTCAATCAATGTATTTCGGATAGATCCCTTCCGCGGCACTTACAACCTAAAAATAAAAAATGAACATAAAAAAAATTAAAATATAACAAAAAAATAAAAGAATTAATAAATACAAATAGCAATAAACAAAAGCAATCATGTCAAAAATATAACACAAATCAACAAACAAATAATCATAAAAATATCAAATATAACAACAAAAATATAAACGATATAAACATAAATACAGTAGCGTTCAGAATTGTCACTTCACTCATTTTTTAATAATTTAAAAATTCTTTAAACGTACAATGTATATCTTGTTTTTTTAAAGAATTTTTATTTTTGAAGAATATTTTAAAGAATTTTTAAACAATTAAAATAAATGTCTTCTACAATACAATTAATACTCAAATTATTTTTGTAATTATAATATTTTTAAGTAGTTATTTAAAAAAAGAGAAATTTACAAATTTTATTCTCCTTTTATTAAATAATTCCTTCTGCATAAAGGAAGTATTTTTAATGTAGTTTTTAATTAACTTCATTTTCTTCATACTGTAAATCAACTTCATTTTTTTTATACTTTAAATTAACCTTTTTTTAAAATTAACCTTCTTTCTAAATTAAATTTTTAAATTAACCTTCTTTTAAATTAAAATGATTAATTTACTATTTTTCTATTTTTTCCATTATTAATATATTTATACTATTATTACTAATTTTTCTAAATTAACTTTATTCTCATTCTAGACCCAGTGCGCCTCCTTACGAGTGACGGACTGCAATCAACTTCTTCGAGAAGCATCGCGAGAAGCAATTCTACGAGATGACGTCTGCACATCTCAGTGTGGATTTCTCCTCGCAGGATCAGACTCCTCGCAAAGATCACAATTTGGATCATCAAACAACGGATTCCCGAGTTTCAATCAACAAAGAAATAACTTGCGAAATTCTAACACGCCAAGTACCTTCAATGGTTTTAAATTACCAGATCTCTCGCAGTTTGTTGGTTGAAAATTGACGAAAAGAATTTTCTTTAACAACAAAAAAAGCACTAATTTAATTCCAGTAATATACCTGGTTCATTTTCTTTTCTCAAGTGCTTTTTGACTTTTTGAAAAGTACTAAATGCCAGCATTTCAAGTTGTAGCCTGCCGACTCTTTAAAAACTTGCAGGAATAAAAGAAATCTGTAAAAAAAAAGAGGAATAGCGATTCGAGATTAATGGCGGTTATGAAAGATAATTGAAGAAAGTGTACCTGCAGAAATGTAAATATAGATGATAAGATCAAGTCTTTGGTATTCTGCGGATATTAATAATTTTGGTGATAATTTTGTATGTGTGCGTGAGCAAAGTGTGACTTGACATGTTGACATTCAACTAAAAGAAGAAAAAACAGTATTTGTTTTCCGAAAATTTATTAAAATATTAATAAAAAGACACTGCCAAATGTTTTCTTTTCAAACATTGGCAAATACTGTTTTTTTACTTGTCACGCCCGTGTCGTGCCTTTAAAAACTTCATCACATTTCTACCTACTTTTGTAATATAATACATATGTATAACTTTAATAAATGTTAATGTTTATTTTTAAACTTTCGTAATAAATAATCATTCCTCAGGCCTCAAATTACTTTTATGAGCACATGGTCATTAGCCAAGACGTATAAAATATAATCCAAGTTATCGGAAATTCATGAAAGGCAAAAGAATATCAGCATTTGTTTAAAAGTCTATTAATATGTACAAAGGATTTCGGCACAAGTAGATTGTACAAAATCTATTCACTGACTTAGATCTATCCTGCTCCTTTCAATGTGGAGATACATATAATCACGCAGTGCAAAGGCCTGTATTAATGACTTCAAAGTCAAACAATTGCCATGACTTCAAAGTCAAATAATTGCTTTGACTTAGTTGGCAGGAACTTCTTGCTTGTTGTTTATAACTGAGTTGTTTTCCTGTAAAATTGGTTGCTCGATACACCGCCACAGACCATAGGTTTTACCCACTGTCGTCTGCCACAATCTCAGAGTGCCGTCTTCTGAACCGCTAGCATACAATTCACCGTCCGGAGAAAATCTCACGCAGTGAACCGGACCAAAGTGACCTTTGAAAGATTCTGCAATAATAATTAAATTCAATCCTTGCTGTACGAAAACAAATACCTTAAAATTAAGTTCAAGCCCCCTTTTTTAATTCTTTTCATTTAATTAAATATTCTTTGCATTTAATCTCTTTAATTTTTATTCCTGTTTTTTGGAATCTATTTTGTAAATGATAAAAAAGCGTAAGATAAATGAGTGAGTTTTACCAATTTCAGCACCAGTGGTATAGTCAAATTTGTACATTTTGAGATCTTCTCCTCCACAAACGAAAATAGTGCAATCGGGATGCAGACTCGCACTATTGACTTGCGTCGGGACGGTATAATCACGTATCTTGGTCAGTCTGCGTTTAAAAAGTATAATTTAGTAGAGAAAAAGTATTCAAGGTGTTTAAATAATTTTATTTCAAAGTAAAAGGAAGTAAATATCTAAAGGATAAAGCATTTAAACGCTTGTCACAGAAGCGACAGGAAATAAACAAGTTTGCTTCCTACTAGGCCAGGGTCACCATGAAACCTTCAACTACTGCAGCCAGTGATAAATTTTCAACAATTTACAACCGCGCAATTTATTATCCATAAAAAATCTTATTTCGGCAAATTCAAGAAAAGCCTGAATCGTGACAAAAATTGGCCTAGTATTCTCAAAACTAAAAGAAAGAAAATCTACAAGAAAAAATGTCTAAAAGAAAAAATACTTAAAAAAAATGTCTAAAAGAAAGAATATCTAAAAGAAAAAATGTCTAAAAGAAAAAATATTTAAAAGAATAAAATCGCGCTTACTCTTTGCTATCCCAAAAGGAGACAATATTGGAATGTGTTGTGGTGATTATTTTTCCATCTTTAGAGACTTCCATAGAACTGGGTATAGCAGGGAAATCCAATCTTCTTATTTCTTCGCCACTGACTCTATCCCAGACTCGCAGAGTTTTATCATCTGCACAAGAAACTAGAGTCGTGTCATTGTTGAAGAAGGTAACGTGCCTAATACCACTAGTGTGGCCAGAAAAAACCTAAAACGAGAAAGTTAACAATTAAAAAACGTCGTTCTCTCTCATTCTTCATGTTTATATATGAAACAAAAAATACATAAAACAAAAAATATATAAAACAATAAAAAATGAAACAAAAAATATATAAAACGAATGCAAAAATATTTTATAAAATAAATAAAATAATTTATTTTTAAAAGTAAATGATTGTACCTGAGGTTCAGCTTCTGGTTTATTAAGATCATAAATGCGAACGAGTTTCTCATTGGAGGCAGTGCAGAGATAATTTGAATCAGTACTAAAGTTAACGGACTTGACAATGTGATTGTGTTGAAAAGAGTATATCTCTTCGCCCTTTATTGCGTCCCAAACCTTCGCATTAAAATCTGCAGCTCCTGTTGCCGCTCTGGTGGCCTGAGGGTTCAGTGCAACTCCCCAAACTGCCCCCTTGTGACCCTCGAAAGTACCGATCCAATCCCCTGTGTCACCTTGTCTCAACATAGGTTTTCCATCTGTAAATAATAAAATAATATTAATAAAATGTTGCAAAATATATTGATGAAATAATTCCAAAAATGCAGTAATATTAAATATATATTAAAAATACATTATTTTTTTTACTTCTTGTTTTTCTTTTATTTTATTTTCTTTAAAATTATACACGGGTAAAAAGAAACTTTTATATATATATTATATATTATAATATTTCTTTTATTATAACAATCTATATTATATTATGTAAAGGGTTACCAACAAACCATCAACTAAAACAAAGGTAAACAAAACATCAATTTATTTTGCTAGACAATAAAAAAGAAATATTAATAAGTAATGAATTATAGAAGGGTCGATTTATAAATTATATTAAGAATATATTAAACGAAATATTAAAAATACATTAAAAAGTACTAATAAAAAATATCTACTACAAAAATATTAACAAAACATCAATAAAATAATGATCAAATAAATTATAAAAAAATATAGCAGTAAAGTAAATATGTTAATAAGTTTTCTTGGAAGGCAATGGTAATTACTACTTCGAGGTAAAAAAAACAACGAAACGAGGATTGAACTAAAATTTAAAATACAATCTTTTATCGGATAAAAAAACACATCTAAATAAAACAATTTTAACGACTTATCTTTTGTCTTTTTTTGTTCTTTCATACATTTTTGGTGTCAATCGTTAATTCAACTTTGATTTATTAGTATTGTTTATTATTAATTTATTAGAACGTTTATTTAGAAAATAAATTTTTTTAAATAGATTACGTAAATTAAAATATGCAAATCACTTACATCTGCTAAAATTGCGAGAATTTCAGAATTTACAGCAATATTTTTGTACTTCAATTTTCATAAGCGATTAACATTTTTGTTTCATTCATTATTTCTCTTTTTCCTTTATTTTCAATCAAAACATTCTCCAATTTTTATTAATTTTATTCAACATTTTGTTATATTTATTTCCAGCAAATCATACATTATTTCCATTGAAATTGTGTTACCTTTTCTTGAAATATCTGTCATTCTGATTAAGTGTAAAAATTTTAATATAGAGTATAAAAATTTCGATACTGTAAAAATTTTGAGACTGTAAAAAGTTCATCGAAATACTTTAGTGGAAAAATCAAATGACAATGTATGTAAACGAAAACATCTTTAATCACATCTGTTTGAAACACTTTAGTCATGTTTGATCAAGGTCACACGAGAATCATTAAAATCCCGGACAGATGCGAGTGAGCCGGTAATCACTTTTCTGAATGGCCTTCGAGCAATGCCATTTAAAGTCATGTAGTGTTCCTAACAGAATTCCTACAGGATGCTTATCGAAAATCGTAATGCTGAATTACATACAACGATCAGCCTCGAATCCCCTTAGAGCCTTGAAGTCTCCGAAAACTGGGCCAAGGAGATCGAGACGATCGAGATCACATGAGTATGAAAAGAACAAAAAAAAAGACCAAAAAAAAAATCGTCCAGACTTAATAGAAAAATTTAACAGGAAAAACAGGAAGTAAAAATCGTTTGAAACTCGAGTTGATTTGAGTTTGACAGATGAGTTCAAGAAGAGAGTTTGACGTATAGAAAATACAAGAAAAATCGTTCCTTCCGAGTTTCAAAAGTTAGGTTATGTTGTACAAAACGTCAAAATAAAAAGAAAACCGAGAGTGTAGCGAGATTTATTAACAGTATTATTTATTAATAAAGGAAAACACTTACCTTTACAAGCTGAAATAACATAATATCCTGACTCTGTGACGTCGGAAAACGCTAAATGCACAACGGGTCTAGTATGTCCACTACAGGTTAGCGGGGTTTGTCTCACATTCGCCATAGTTATTTATGTAGAAAACTAAATAAAAACGAATTTATAAAACACCCTTTTTCACGAAATAAATACAACTTGACGCGTAAACGGTAATTTTTGTAGTAATCGCGCCTCAAGTAGTGTCTACGCGATACTGAATTGAACGTAGTGACTCAAGAATTTTCGTTCGTTAGATAACTTCAGACAGGAAGCGTTTTCTGTCTTCTTCGCTCGTGGGATTATTTTGTTTCCTTCCTTTTCGAAGACCGCGCGAAACCTTGAATTCGAACAATCCCTTCTCCTTCGAATAATAACCTCCAGGTTTTTTACATTTTCTTTTTCTTTACTACAAGTTTGTTAGCAGCATCAATTTTCAATCCTTAAAAAACGCACTTTTAATTATTTCAATTCAAGGAGAGTACTTACGTTTGTCGTTATTTAAACTTGATTCATTTTGTTTATTTACGGACTGGGTCTAGAATACTGAATAAAGATGAAATTGTAAACATTTATGTATGTAATTATTTTAAACATTTATGTATGTAATTATTTTAAATATTTATGTATGTAATTATTTTAAATATTTAAGTGTGTAATTATTGTAAATAATTATGTATATAGTTAAATTCAATAATAAATTATTATTATTATTATTTTTGATTGTATTCTTTTTTATTCGAATTTGGTATCGTTGGAATCGTTGAGAAGTGACAATTCTAAATATGTCATTTATAATTAATTTGCGTAAAAATTAATACAAAATTACATGAAGAAAATAGACAGTAAAAATAAAATAAAATAAAAATAAAGACGATACAATCAGGGTCTCGTTAACCATTGCTTCGAAATTTTCGTACCCTCATTAGTCCCTCATTCATATGACAGGTATGTAAAGGGTACGGAGTTGTTGATTACCATGATTATGAAGATTTCAAATAATTATGCACTTTTTGTATTATTTTATTTCTAAAATAATAATTCTTCATTACACAATTTTAAAAAAATGAATTTAAATTGTGTTATAAAAAATAGAGTTCTACGTTATCAACGCCAGTATGATAAAAAATGTAAATTGTGTCTTCAATTTAAAGATTAATCTTTTTTAAACATTTATAATTTAATACTGTATTTGTAAATACAGCCGCGTTATTTAAGTTATTATTTTTAAATATAATGCTTTTTAACACTTGATGATCTCTAAAGGATTATCCACCATCAGCCGAAATAGCTCAGTTGGGAGAGCGTTAGACTGAAGATCTAAATGTCCCCGGTTCAATCCCGGGTTTCGGCAATCTTTTTATACTCATTGAAACATAAAATGAAACTTTTTTTTGAATACAATAAGATTATTTGTGTTTTCAAAATTTTTATCTTTTGATTTAATTCCTTCATCGTAAAATTTCTGTTCTTCAATTTAATAATTCTCTGCATTCTCAGTAAAATTTATCTATTTTTGAGAGTTTAAATGTTACATTATATCTCAGGGTCCTATCGTCGAGGATCTTATTATTACCTACTCACAGAGATTTTCTTTGTATTCAATTCATACATATTGTAAATTTAGCTACAATGATTTCCATCTCTCCCAAATGATTATGAGGCTAGTCAGGTACTAGATTTTCAAAGAGATATAGAAAACAGTAATATTCAAATTCATTTCCGAACTTAAAAAAATTAAAATAAATATTAAAAATTAAAAAATTAAAAAAAACTTGACAATTATTATTAATCGTGATACGAAAATTCAATTCTTATATACATCATAGTATTATTTTAAATAAATGATTTTTATTACCAAAGATTAAATCCATTCTCTGAGAAAAATGCTTATTTGATTCAAAATTAAAGTCGTTAATTAAAGAATGGCTTTGAATCAATAATAAATTTTATTTGAATCCAATAAAATTTTCTCTGAATCAAATTGATTTTATTTGAATCCAATAACATTTTCTTTGAATCAAATGAACATTTCTTTGACTAAAACAAACTTTAGTGTGAATTTTGTAGACTTTCTATAGAAAAAAAACTCCAAATTCAGTAATTAAAACACATCAAGAGACAAATTTACTCCTGAAATGAGAAGTAAAGGGTAAAATGTAAAATACGAAACGAGAATGTCGACAAAGGAAATTCTCAAAATTCAGGAAAAAATTCGTGTCCTGCTTTTTTGGAGCATCATTTCAGTGCCACTTGTGCACTTGTGAAAGTACCACTTCAGGCACATCCTTCAAAAAATATTGAAATCCTTGCAAATCTGGTATATTTCCTCTTTGTCGTGATTAAAAAAAATTTTAATTAATCCTTTCATAGTCAATTTTAAATGAATCAATTAATTTATCTACAAATACACAAAATGCCATTGGAATTAATTAATTTACCTTTAATTAAAAGCTTTGTACGACTTGATTAATAAACCAAAATTTAAACAGAAATATTGCATAAAAAATGCATAAAGAATTATAACCGCAGAAAATTAATCTCCAAATCTGAATTAATGAAAAGTCTGCTAATTAAAATTATTCAAGAATTTCTACAAATCTTTATTACGTTTTCAATTACTTTTTCTTTCTCCTTTTACTCTTTTCTTGCTTTTTTTAACTACTTATTTTAATTACTTTTTAAATTCTTGTTTACTATTTTTTTAAAATTACACTGAAAAGATAATTTATTTGATTCAAATAACCATTTACTTGTCTATTATTAAATAAATATTTATTTGAACCAAGTAATTATTTATGTCCAACAAACAATATTTGGTTCAAATACTGAAATAATTGATTCACATGCCATTTATTTGATTCAAATAATAATTACTTGGTTTCAGTAAATATTTATTTGATAATAGGCAAGTAAATAGTTATTTGAAATAGATGGTTATTTTTCAGTGTACTTCTACCTCTATTGTAAAAAGAAATAAATAAAATAAAATCACCACTATAAAAAACACCAATATCAAGAATAATCAGAAATATTAAATCAACTCCATTTCATTAAATCAATGAAATTTTGCTTAAAATTTTTTTTTTCTATTAATATTGTACAGAAGAACCTCTCTATTAATCGAACCGTTATATTAATTTTTCCTGAAATTTGTTTCATTCCCAAGAGTCACTTGTATTTATTTTCAAACTTTAAATACCACAATAAAAAAATATACAAACAAAAATACCAATTTTTCATGAAAAGAAAAAAAATGAAAGAGCGAATACAAGCTCTTCTGTTACCACTTTAAAACAAAATAGAATTTAGCACACAAGGTCATAATCAAATTTTTCAATAAAATCACCAATACTATGTGATTTTTTGATGAGAAATGATTTCGTGGAAATAGTTTTGACAGTCTCGAGAGCTTTAAAACGAGAAAAACCTGGTCAATAAATCTCCGGGAAACGTCGTTTGCACACGTTTCCCTGTCTGTTCCTGCAAAGTTGCGGAGTTCTGTTACCTAAAATTCATCCATTTTCGTGCTTTGTCATTTAAAACCTCGCGAAATTATGTTATCATACATCTAGACTACTTTGTACTCGCAAAAACGACAGAACCACAGCCACAAAATAACACTTTATACACCCAGAAATTTTTTTTGTTTAAATCAAATAAAAAAATATTTGAATCAAGCCTATAGTAAATTAGTAATTTCTTTCAAATAGACGTTTAATTTGACAAAAACAATATCTCAATTGACACTAAAGAGATATTTATTCCAAACAAAATGTTATAATTTTAAATGAGCCCCACAGGGTGACCGCAGGTCAGGAAAAACCCGAAAGTCCGGGAAAAGTCATAGAATTTTTATGGTCAGAGCAAGTCATGGAAAAGTGAGGGAGTTTTTCACTTTTTTGAATATTTCAAGGTGTTTCTAAATTTATTTTGCGTTCTGCTTTTTGCATTTGATTCGGAATAAGAAAACAAATCTTTTTAACTTAGTTTACAAACACTACACTTTCCTGGATCAACTACCGATTTACTAAAATATATGTGGAAAAATTGACATTTTTATAAAATTCACGTTTTTGCAAATTTCAAGGGTTTCCTTAAATTCTTTTTAGATTTTTCCTTTTGTATTCGATTAGACACAAAAAGACACGAATTTTGACGTAGGTTACAAACACTACACTTTCCTGGACCAATTAGCATTCTAATAAAATTTGTATTGAAATATTGACATGTTTTAAAAATTCACGTTTTTGCAAATTTTAAGGTGTTCTTGGAATTTTTTTTTGAAAATCTGGAAATCAGGGAAAAGTCAGGGAAATTTGAAAAGAAAGATTTAAGGTCACCCTGACCCTAATTGAAGTGATTTAAATTTATATGGATTCAAGTTTAATTGCGTTAAAATTTTAATGTATGTATAAATATAATTTTAATTAAATTTCGAAATCAAAATTAGTAGATTGTTGTCAAAGTTAATAGACAAACGTCGAAGAAAATCAAAATATATGGACAGGGAGATAAAGTCAATTGATAATAAAGAGATTAAGATAAACAATGCTAAGAAGAATAAGAAAAGCTGCTGCTTTTATTCTTCGCATTTTATGCTAAGAGAATAACAGACTTAATTAACAGATTTCTTGTCTATTTCCACGAGTGCAGAAGACTTTCATTCTTTGAAATTAACAACCCATTATACCATTTATAACTACATATTATCAAAAAAAAAAGAAAAAAAATCTATACGTAAATGTTATGCTTCGTTTGTTTTATATTAAAATTTCATTTTAATTTAGAATGAACATAAACATTATTACTTACACGCAAAGATAGTAAAGCACTTGATAAAATTAGAATAAAATAAAACTAAGTAAATTAGAGTTAAAATTCAAATATTTAATTTTAAATTTAGTTTCAATTTCCAGATTTTTTAAAGAAAATAATTTTTAAAAAGAAGAATTGTTTGTTTCGAATACTTTTTGAAATGATAAAATACAATATGACTGATTTAAAAATGTGTGTTTAATTTAAAAAAAATATATATTTAAAAAAATAAATAATAAAAATAATAAAAAATAAAGGAAAGCAAAAACCGTAAAAAGAACTTTTTAGTTCAAGAAAGACAATAAGTTCTAAATTTTTAAAAATCCTATTTTCTCGAGGTGAACATTTCAATTTTGTTCAAGTTGTGCAATGAACAATCATTTGCCCTTAAAAGTGAAAATCCTAAAAGCGCTGAAAATCCATTCTAATACGTACATTTTCACTTATACGTGGAGGAGTTGCAAGAAAACCTGAGATTCATTTCTGGATTCATATGCGGTCTTAAGGGACTCAGAATTTAAGATTGGTCTGTGAGGATTTTCAACAGGTCTTGAAAAGTCTAAAATGTATAAGAGTGAGTTTCATTTTTCAAGTGTGAGGCTTTTTTCAGCCGACATTTCACTTTCCTTCTTTTATCACAAAAAGAATTCTGTCAACAAAAATCAACAAATTTCTATATTTCTTAACGCTTCTCCAATTTATTTTTCCGAATTTGTTAATTTGAAATATCAATGGATTCGTACTAATTATGTTAATTAGCGAGTGTAATTAAACGACCAATTCTGGGTTCACAAGTTGATTGGATTGCATTAAAGCAGATCAAACTGTTAAAATCTATTAACATGTTTATGTTGTAGATATCATTTCGATTATATTTTATTTATTACACTCACTAATTACTTTAACAATTTTAATACTTAAACAATGCTTTTTATATATGAGGAAGCAATACCTCGTTTTAAACAACTGTTTGTAATTAATGTTAATAATTAATAGTAACAATTATTATTATTATTTTTGCTAATAATTATCTTTGACCTAAGCGTCAATTAAAAAATAATATAAAAAAATAATAACAATTACCTTTCATCCAAGCGTCAATTAAAAAATAATATAAAAAATAATAATAAATTAACTTAGAAGTATTTTCTATCAAACTATTTTGTTGTGTGCAAAAAACAAAAAAAAATATTCTTTCAACAAAAGTTTCAAATAAATTTAAATATCAAATCAAATAATTTTGATTCTAATATATTTGCTTGTAATATATCTATTTGTTTCTAATAAATTCATTTGTTTTGAATAGATTGTATTTGCTTCAAATACAAATTTTATTCACGCTCAATAACTTTTTATTTGTTTTAAATTAATTATTTATTTGAACAAAATAAATAAGCTATTAGGATCTGAGACAAATATATCATTGTATCATTCAAATAATTTATTTTTAATATTAAATAAAAAATGTCCTGGGTGTAGTCATAAAAAACTTTGTCAACAAAAAAGCATTCTTATTTGTAAAGAAATGAAATCGTAATTAGCCAGAATGAAAAAATGAAGTGGATGAAAAGAGTGTGTAAAACTTGTGCACATGGAGTGAGAAAACTGTGAAAAGTCGGAAAATGATTGGGCAAGTTTTGCGAGTGCGCATTCGTGAAAGGGTTTGCGGGAGTTTGGACGCCTTCAGTCGGTTTAGGACACTTTTCTAGAAAGGATGTTATTCTTGAATTTATCAATAATTTTAGATATAAGACGATTTTCTTAATTTAAATAACAATTTGGACTAAAACTGATCAACAGTTGATCAAAAAAATGCTTAAAGAAAAGGGCTTTTTTTACTGATTGCTTTTGTTATTCGGCCGGTTTCGCATTTCGAAAAATCCGCGTGGCCGGTGTTTTCGACAAAATTCATATCGTACTGCTAAGATCGTAACAAAAACAAAAAAAAAACAAATTTAAGAACATGATAATCTATGCAACGTGCCTTCTTCTTCTCTTCGATCCATCACTCTCTGGTAAGAATTTCATAACAGTTTGTAAAAATGGAAATTTTAAAGTAACGTATTGGAGTTTGAATAATTGACGAGGGCTCGATTATTGAAAGTTGATGATAAAGGACTCAAGTCGGTGCATTCTTTGCCAACTTTTCATCAACTTTCGATTTTTCAATTAAAACTTTTAAAAACAAGGAAACTGCAAAATTTGCGGAAAAATTGATTAACGACGAAAGTATAGTTTTTCTGCGAATTTAAAGGGCGCTCAAACTCGAAAAGTCATTATTTTACAATTACAAAAATAATTATTTACAATTAATTAATTAACGATTATTTAAAAATAGTTTAAAAATAGTTTAAAAAACAGTCAATTTACAGTTAATTATATATTACGAAAATTGCTATTTACAAAACTATTTTGGCTTTTAAATAATTTTGCAAATTAGTAATTAAAAATGATAAATGATTTATTTTTTTAAAGTACTCTCTTCAAATGATTTTTTTACATTCTCATTTACATTCTCATCAATGAGAAGCTATTAAATTTGTTTCTAAATAAACTTATAAATGTTACAAAATGCAGATTAAATATTCTCTTATATACCTATAAGGAGTCAAGACTCTTGTGAAGTTTTAGCTGAAGACCTTTCAAGAAAGTTCACATCTTGTATAAAAAACATGAATAAAAATCTAGGTCAAAAGTTGGAAAATCAAAATAGTTAAACTCAAAGTTTTCAAAGTTTTTTTAAGGCAATATTTTTTCCAAGATAATTTTTCTGCTCCATCGCAACTCATAAATTTCCCTGAATTTTTAACTCGAAGGTCTCTTAAGTATAAGACTTTTATCATGAGAAAGTTGTTTGAAATGTCATTTAAAAAGTAAAGAAAAAAACATTTTTATTCGATTACTAAAACTTTTTTTTTAAACAAAAAATGTACTATCTTTAACAAAATGATTTATTAATCACTTTTTTGTAACCAAACATTTTTTTTACATTAACAATTATTTTAAAAGGAGAAAACAAATTTAAAGAAAACAATTTTTTATTTTTGATAAAAAATTTTAAAATAAAAATAAATATAATATTTATATAAATATAAAAATATAATAAAATAAAAAGTTTTAAAATCGTAAAATTGAATGCAATTCAAAATACAAAGTTAAGTTCAGAAAGTTTAAAATACAGTGGAAATTAAAAATAGAGAATGCAAAAAAAAGAGTATTGAAATTAAAAATACAATTTAAAAAATACAATAGAAATTAAAAATGCAGAATGCAAAAAAGCTTGTGAAAAAATTAATTTATTATTACGGAGCAAAAAAAGCCAAATTAGAATTATAAATCAAATTATAAATCAAATTAAAAGAAACAAATATGATTTGAAAATAAAAAAATTAAATAAACAAATAATTACTGAAATTATTGATAACAAAAATATTAAATAAAATTAATTAATTAATTCAGTCATTCATTAAGTAAAATTAATATACGAAACAAAGAACGTTGAAAAGTTATTTAAAATAAAACCAAAATCGAATTAAAAATACCAATTAGAAATAAAATTTTAAAAAATGATTTCAAAGTTTCTATTAATTTTAATTAACAAAAATTAATAAAATGTATATAAATTTAGAAAATTGATAAAATACAAAAATTGATGCAATTTATAAAAAATGTAAAAGAAAACAAAACCAAAATAACACAATAATTATACAAATAAAAAAATTTCAGCAAAAAATCAACTCGGAAAGAGTAGTTGATCTATTTGAGATTATATACCCTGAATGTGCGAGATAAGAGTTCCTGCTTTTTGTTTTCCCTTCGGCTCCTTCAAGTTGAAAATTTAGTCTGCGGGTTTTGCGGTTAACCGGGAGTTTAAATTCACTTTTCATTTCTCTGTTTCTCTATAGCCATGAGCTTTATTTGTCATAATTGGTAGAAGCCACACTAATTAAGACTATTTCTTCCCGGATTGCTGATTATATGCAAAAAAGCCTAATTTATTTGCAGAATTTTCTGTCTAATGAAGCAGAAAATGAACATTCATCAGAGAGTATTATGAATGTCAATAGGGCGCATAAGTCGAAGGGGTGATCAACTGCAAAAGCAATTACGTAATTCTGACAAAATCAGTCTTTCTAAAAAATCTTATTTTTATGCAAATTTTTTAAACTGCCTCGCCTCTTTGCATTTTTTACGTGCCATTTCGAAAATGAGTTTAGTGTCCAAACAGAAAAATCATTTTCTCATGGAATTAAATCTCAGAAAATTGTTTAAACAAATTTATTATAATAATATGATTTTTCTTTCTATTGCTCTTTAGTTATAAAATGTTTGGGTTAACAATTTGTTTATTATTTGAAACAAGAGGAATTCTTTGAAAATAATATGAAATGTGTCGCGCTCCGGAAAGGGTCCTTAGAAGCAAATGATTATAGGTTATGTTTGATGATAGTTTTAACGCGATTAAATATTCGCTTTTATGCTTTGCAACCAAAGTAAATTTTTTTATGAATGCTTTGTGTGAATATTATCAAGAAAAATTATTTTCGCCTGCAAATAATTAAAAAGAAAGCTAGTTTAATCAATTTAAAACTATCATCAAACATAACCTACAATTTCTTCCTTCTAAGGTCCCTTTCTTCGGAGCGCGTCACAAATAGTTTAGATTAATTCAGATTTTAAGGGATTAATATAATATTTATTCGATTCAAGTGATTATAATATTTATTCGATTCAAGTGATTATAATATTTATTTGAATCAAGTGATTATAATATTGGTTTGAATCAAGCAATTATAATAATTACTTGAGTAAAGGGATTAATAAATAATTATGTATTTAAATCAAGGGATTAACAAATTATTTGTATCAAGCAATTAAAATAATTATGCGAATCAAGCGATTAAAAAATAGAATGTGAATAATTGTTGAATGTTGAAAACGTAGAATAATTCAAATTATGATCGTAATTATTTGAATTTTTGCTGATAATAATTTTTTAATATAGAAATAAAGAAAAACGTATTTTATCAATAATCGAAAGTAATAATTATTTAAAACAATTCAGTTGCGTTTTGAAAAGAACACGAAAGTAATTAAGCCCCGAAGTTAAGAAAAATACTTTAAAAGAAATTATTTTTAAAACTATCTTCATTTTATAAAATGAATTAATTATCTTTCTCTGGTGAAATTTCAGCTGGAAAAATGTGTAATTACTCAGGTCGGTTTTTAATGTTTTGCTTCAAGCAGAGATTACAGTTATTTACTCTATTTTTTTTTTAGAAAAAAGTTCATGTGATCTAAATAAACAGAATAAAGCGTGAATTAAGCTCATTATTTTCATTGTTAAAATAACAAACAAAAATGGAAAGAATTAAAATGCCTCGTCAACTTTTTTTTTCTACCCACGAGAATCTTGGGAGTTTCATTTGAATTTCCTCTTAAATTGAACAGGCCTTGCAATAAGGTCACATGTCAAGTGTTTCACTAAGAGAACTTTATTTGAAAATCAAGATTAAAGCCTTTATAGTTGATAAGAAATAAAATTCTACTAAGCAAAAAAATGCAAAATTAATTATTTATTGCAATTTACTCGTAATTTTGCAAAAATGCGAATTCAATTTCAATAATTGTAAGATTACTTTTAGAAAGAATTGTTGACAAAAATATGAAATTCATTTTGGATTTTGAACTGCATTCGTAATTTATGTAAACATTGTATATGTGTTTAATTGGAAGTTCGAAATCGACATTGTAAATTAGAGCAAGCTGTTATTTCTCATTATTGCATAATTAAATGTAGATCTACTTCATTTAAATAAAGATAATGTTTGTTTCGTGATTTGAAATTGGAATGTGTCCATAAAAAGAGTGTTTAAAAATCTAACTCTCTAAATCTCTCATTTTTCTCTAATTCATTAAAAGAACTGCACTAATGCAGATTTAGAGAGCAACAAAATTTGTCTCTTTATTTTTTAATCATCTCTTTAATACTAATAACTCTCTAATAACTACAATTTTTATAAATTTTGCACTGAATTTATTTAAGCCAAACAATTTTGCAGATAATCAGCAGCTTAAAAATAAAAAATAAAAAAATTGTTTTAAATACTCGTTTAAATTCTCATTCAACATGAATTTATTTTCAAAAAAATATGTTTAAAATAAACGAATTCTTAACTCTCCGATTATAGAATCGGAAATAATAAAAGTAAATAAAATACGAAATTAAAAAAAGAGTTTGAATGAAACTAATTCCGAAACAAAAGCTTTTACAAGAAATTTAAAAATGCAACGAGAATCCCATACTGCTTTAAAATGCCGAAAGTAAAATCGTAAATAATTTTTCGTATTCAATTTTCGCGTTGAACATTTCTGCTTTAATTTTCAGTCTTAAAAACAAGTCAGCACATACGGCTCTTAAATACTGTTATTTTATAACGCACCTTTTCAAGCATTTATACTCAATTCAAAGAATAAAAAAATCCTGAAACATTTTTTTATTCTATTCACAAATACGAAAGAATTTTATCTTTTTATGTATCAATTAAATTAATCAAAAAAATAATGTCAAGAATGATTTTTTATAGAATTTGTTTTCATTCTAAATAAAGAAATGAATAAATAGATGAATAAGTAAATAAATAAATGAATGAATGAATAGATGAATAACTAAATAAATAAATATAAATAAATGAATAGATGAATAAATAAATAAATAAATAAATAAAAAAATGAATAAATAAATAAAAATGGCCAAGTATAAAAAAGTTATTAATCCCAGACATTATTGAAATTTCTTGATGGAGCCTCGCTCCAAGAATACCAATATTTTAAAAAACGAAAAAATCGCGTAATTTGAGCGTGATAAAAAAAAAGTACAAATTGAGACAAAACCCCGTTATTCACGGGAGAAATCAACGACTCTTTTTTTTCATTATTTTCGAAACGTCGACTATACATTTCTGCGAAGGAAGATAGAAATTCGCAAGTCTCTTGCCAAGGAAACTAAGGGATTTCCTCCTCGACATTATCGCGTGTCTGAGAGACGACTTTTTTGTACCAGTACTTTAAATAACGTGAGCTTTTCACCCAGAAGACCAAAAAGGAAATTCCTCGAGTTTTCCTTTCAATTCCTTCTTTTTTTATATATATTTTCTATTTCCCAACTTTTATACATATAGCAATTTTTCAAAGCCTTTTCGACACAGGGCAAATTATGCACATAAAGTTCACAAAAGCATATTCTCGTCAAAAAGCATTCTTGTTGCCATTTTTGCGAATGATTCTAATTTTTGTAATGTCACAAAGAGGGATAATTTTCCATTTACGAAAAATGAGTTTTATCCCATTTTCATCTAAAAATGCATATATTTGCAGTTTTAAGCAAAAATATTTAAAAGCGCCAGATTCGCCTGTGTATAATGTGCGTGTCTCTGTATATCGCGCTTTTAATCAACAAAGTATTTAATGTTTTGACCGATTTTAGTGAAATTTGGTACGATTAAATATTAACAAAAACAAGAAATTTAAATATTTTTGTATCATTTTTACGAGCAAAGTCCAGCTTTTTGAATAACAATAAAAAAGCAAAACGGTTTAAAATAAAAAATATAAAATAATAAATAATAATAATAATAATAATAAATAATAATAATAATAAATAATAATAATAATAATAAATAATAATAATAATAAATAATAATAATAAATAATAATAAAATGTAACAAAAATCTAATAAAGAATCCGGACCGTAAAAACAAGTTTCTTGTAGAAACGTCAACGAACTGTTTTGCTGTCAAAGCAAAAAATGTTATAACGACTATTAGTCAGCCAATCAAAACTTTATTTTTCATCGACAGATTATACAAATTTGAAAAAGCCTGTATTCGTAAATTCTCACATACCATTCGCACTGGTTTTAATTGGCGAAAACTAGAAATTATACTTGTTTGATTAAATTTATAACTTTATAAAATTTGTTAATTACTGTGAGTTCAACTCAAGTCAAAATCACGTAAAGTCCCTTGTTCGATAAACAAAATAATTTTCATATATTAAGGCTTTTAAACAAAAGAATTAATTACTACATTTTGCAGACAAACAAAAAACCACTTTCCCGCATTAAAGTTCATTTTGTAAAATAAATATTTCATTTAAAAAGAAATCACAGATAAAAAAGAAAATATAAAACGAAAGCAAAGCAGCTTGGTGACACTGCAAAACTGAGAATTAGAGGTTATGTGTCAGCTAGTAGCGGTACCTCTACGCATGCTCAAATGCAAGCACTATGTTACTTGCACAATCTTTTTCCGCGTAAAATTGTATCTATAGTATTTTGTATTTCATTCATGGGCCAGCACAGAAATTTTTACCAAACTTTTCTTTCCGAGTTGGGGTGAAAATAAAATAAACTATTAAAAAAAATGAATAAAATATATAAATAAAATGAATAAAATATATAAACAAAATATCAATTATTGATATACCGAAATTAGAAACGTGTACCAAATTTCAGCTTTCCAGGTCACACAACTATAGAAATAACTTTTAATATATTAAAAATGGAAGAATAAACTACATGTCTCATTTAGAAATAACATATGTGACCGCAAAGTGAAGATATCAAAAAGATTAAAGTATTGTCTGAAAGGTCTTTTCCATTTGTATAGTTTTTGTAAACTGTGATCGATATGAAATCAGAAAGGAAATCAAAGATCGCTGAAGCGTTGTCGGATATATAAAATATAGGAGGAGAAGAAAGGAGTCAAAAACAATGCTTTAAGAAAAGCGTTTTGTATTGCCGATAAATAAAAGTATTGGATACATTGCACAGGACCAGGAAACGAAACAGTTTCCTTCTATTGACTGCACCCTCCAGGGCTGGGCAATTCAAGGGGGTGACTAGGGAAAGGGGTAAGATTCCAGATAGGTAAGTTAAACCTGGTAGTAAACTCTCACCTCGGGATTTCAAGGAATAAATGGTGCAGTGTGTAAAGGTAATTTAATGGACGAAAAGGCAATGGAGCGAGAGTAATTCATCTTTCAAGAAACCTAGTTTTACCTCTGCGCGTTAACAATGAAAATAAAGGATAGAATTTTAAAAACCTTTCATTATGCCAGGTGACAAAAGTTTTTCAATTCCTAAAATCCTTGTTATTTATTTATATAAATCGATTTACAATTTCGTGTATTAATTTCTGCTAAAGTTATTGTCAATAGACCTTTTCATTTTAGTTTTCTGTCTTTTTTTAACTCATGCATCATAGCATGAGTTAGAAAAGGACAAAACATTAAAATGAAAAGGACTATAGTAACTTTTGTCAGTAGTTACTTTTCTGGCCAACAGGTTAGAAGAACAAAATAGCCTTCTTTCCGTAGTTACAAAAAGTGTTACAAGATGGCACATCATCCTAGCGCAGACGCGGATCCAGGAACCTAAAATTTGTGTGAGAGTGAGAAAGACAACATTATATTGTTATCTTTTTTTCTCTCACAATTCGCTTCCCTCAAAAACCCTATCTGGATCCGCTAATGTCCTAGCGGAAATCAAATTATGCAAATTTGCATGTAAATATACAAGTTGTAACCGTAAATATACAAATCGTAATTGTGCAAATACAAATTGTAATTATAAATGTATAAATTGTAATTGTAAATATATACATTGTAATTATAAATATACAAATTGTAATTATAAATATACAAATTGTAATTGTAAATTATACAAACTGCAATTGTAAATATACAAATTGCAATTGTAAATATACAAATTGCAATTGTAAATATACAAATTGTAATGGTAAATATACAAAATGTAACTAAATATTGAAATTCCAAAATCGCTTATGTCAAATAAGTACTATAACATTTTTCCATTCTTTATAAAATCAACCTCTTTTAACGCATTGCAAAAAAAATAGTTTCCATCAATAAATTTTGCCTTTAAATTTGTTGTTCTTTGAACTTATAATAGTCTAGTTTGAAGAGCCAAAATTAATTTAATTGAGCGAAAAATAGAAAAGTACTTGAAACATTTTAAAAACTAGAGTTAACTTGGAAAATCCTCTTTATTGGACATACTCCACTTGACATTTTGACAGAAGTAATTACCATATATGCAAATCATTTTAGAGAGATTATGATGTGGTAATGTATATTCTAATCGGTTGCATATTCATGATATAGATTTGGTGTCTGGTGTTGAAACAGTCATAATAATTGTTTTATAAATCAATTCGATCGTATACCAAACAATTCTGGTAAAAACTCCTGTACTGTTCACTATAAAGACGATACAATGATTAGGCATCCAAATTTTACCATGCTACCTAGTAATTTTCATCAGATTTCCTATAATTTTTAATAGATTTCCGAAAATTTTTCATAGATTTACCAAAATTTTTATGTAAAATTAGAAATATAAATTATGAAGATTTGGACTAATGGTGAAAAATAAGAACTATTTCTCATCCTTGAGAGTAGATCAAATTTTTTGTAATCCTCACTCTTATTTCTATCTTGTTTATTTCTTATTTACTCATTTATTTACTTTTTTTTGAGCTTGTTGGATTACTTGACATGATTGATTTTACTTCTATCTACAGCTGCAAATTCTATCTCCTAAAACCTTTTGTCTTCCTTCTATATCTTATCCTTTTATTGCTCTATAATACCTTCCTATTTTGTGTCTCTATTTTTCAGGTTTTTTCAATTCTCCATCTCTCAGTTTAGAATTTATTGTGCATCACCTGTATCGAGTTGACAGGTGTTTTATTGAAATCTTCGCAATGTACTCGGGGATTCAAAACCATTTTTGAAAAACTCAATATACTTTCTCTCAGGGAACGAAAACACGAATTTAAAATAGTTTCTCGAGACGAAAATTTGATACGTTAAGGTTATAATACATATACATATATACATACATAAAAAAATAATTTAAAAATAAATTTCTATGAACCGAAATTTAGACAATTCGAAATTCATCCTGGTATATGATTTTGTAAATAAATGACAGATGAGAATTTTGGAAAAAAAATGATGAAATTGTTATTACGCCAGCGTTTCCTCAATATATCTGAAACATTTCTGTGAAAAATGGTGTAGCTCAGTTTGAGCAAGAAAGACAAAAAGTGAGATGATCAGGGAGAAAACCCTTTTAGTGTTGGAGGCAAAGGAAAGAATAGTTGACGTTCTTCAAAATGTTTCTATGTAGCTTTTAGCTTTCATCACAAACACTTCCTACACAACCGCATTTCCATATTAATGCAGGTGCATTTAGAAAATATTCTTTATCCCAGAATCGCACAAAAGAACAAAAGATGGAAGTTATATATTTAAAAAATGACAAGGAAAGTCGTACACAGATGTTAAACAAAATTATTCTTAAAGTAGGTCATCAAAGTTCTATCTCTACTGCAATATTTACAAAAATATTGATTGAAAAAATGAATAAATGCAAAAAATTAATGAAATATGTATTAAACTATGAATTACAACGTAAAAGCACTAAAATATCAATTAATATATAAATGTATAAATGCATTGAAATGTACAAATATCAGTATTGAAATGTTCATGTGAAAATACTGAAATATCCATTGTCATTCATTTTTGATATTTGAAATTAAAAATGCAATTGAACCTTTCAATCTGCTCGTTCACTTTTTGAAATTGAGTTTGAAAATTGAAATAAATTCTTAAAGAGTCGCATTTAATATTCTTTTATAATCTTCTGATATTTAAGAATTTTCAAAGATGATACCTAAATTAGAAAACAAATGATGTAGGAGCGTTAATTAAGTAATTAGGTCGTAGAATGTTTTGTGGGTTGGGATATGGCACATTAATTTTCGAGAACAATTTCAATTAAAATGCCTATTGAAAGCTCCCTTGGTGCAGAAACAACAATGGAATTAGTTTAACAATTGTTTCTCAAGTACCAATATAATTTTTGCATTTTATTTGACATTTACTTCGCCAAATGTTCGAACAAAAGAACCGAAAATCACCCATTATCATCATAGTCATCATATTTACACAAATCATAAAAATTTTCATTTTTCATCTCCGGAGTACTTATTCAACATTACGAAGATTTCAATAATTTTGTAAAAATTAAATTTAAGGTATTTTGTGTTACTGCTGTTATTATAACATTACACGGTTTTTTCAGAGCAAAAGAATGAATTATATTTTAATTAAAATTTTAAATTACTTTCCAATGATAAATTGATTACAGAAACCAATTGAAATTGTCGAAATCTATTTCAACTTATATTCATATGTGTTTAAAACGACTAGAGAGTCACAATACAAAATATATAAATCTCTTGTTTTGCTTTACTGGGATTTATTTTAACTTTATCTAATATGAGTATTTCAATACATAGGAAGCCAATAAAGTTTATATGAACTCGATGGCTATTCGATTTTTTAGTCCCAGACAGTAGATATTGCATCCAGCCAACCCTCCCAAATAGCCAGGCAATTTGATTGTGTATACAGAGAATCACAAATGTGTTTGTGTAAAAAAACTCGATTTCAATTTATCGTCAATTTATCCATACTGCATAAATTAAACTATATATTTTATTCACCAAAAGAATACGAGATGAGCGCTTTATCAAGCACCAATTTTTCGAAACAATTTTCAAGCTACTATTTAATTATGCAAAAAAAAATTTATTTTTTGTTTTCCCTAAGTTATTTCACTTTTTATTCGGAAAGTAATTTTAATCTGACACGAAATTATTCTAATTTTCAAACATTTAATTCAATAAATTAAATAATTGAAAATATTGTCAAAAAGTACAAGATTTATAATTCGTATTATAAATGGGAAAGCTGTCTTAGAAATGCAGAAATGATTGATTCTGAATGAAAATGTAAATTTTCAAGTTCTGAACATATATAGTTTTTATTAATCAGGAATGTATGGAGAAGAATAGTAATCTTTCAGGAAAGACAAATTCGACAGTTTGCCAAGTAGCAATATAACGCTCTAGACAATGCACATTGAAAGAAAACCTCTCGGCAATTAAGATTCATTCTTTATCTGAAAAGGGATCAGCATTACCACCGCAATCCTTTAATTTAATGAAATTCATTTAAGACAATGAAATTCATCAGACCTTTTACACGACTTTTCATGACGCTTTTATTATAATTAAATCATGAGAAAAATACGCTTCACTGGATCTTCTAATTTGATTAAGATTCGCGTAAATTTTCTGGACGTTCCACGCAGAATTATTTAACAATACAAAATAAGATTTTTGAAAAGCTAATATAATTCAATTAAATAAACATTAAATAATTAATATTTCTACAACTAAATTATAAATTCAAAATAGATCAACTTTTTCTGGGGAATCAAATGCAAACAGAAAAATTGAAAAAAAAATTCAGGAACACAGTCAAATATCTGAAAACGTAAAGCATGATATCACTTTTTAAAAATTCAAATTTACGGTATAGAATTTGTTAAAGTGCAAACTGATCCGCAAAAGTGTAGAGTTTGAAGGGTACATTAGAATTTGTATTTTTTATGCCGAATCGAATGCAAAAAGAAAAACTCAAAAAAAATTTCAGGAACACAGTCCAATTTTCAAAAATATGAAACTTAATTTCATTTTTGAAAATTCAAATTTACGGTACACCATATGTTAAAGTGCTAATTGATCCTGAAAAGTGTAGTGTTTGAAAGATACACCAAAATTTGTATTTTTTATGTCGAATCGAATGCAAAAAGAAAAACTCAAAAAAAATTTCAGGAACACAGTCAAAATTTCAAAAATGTGCAACATAATTTCAGTTTTGAAAAATTCAAATTTACGGTACACAATATGTTAAAGTGCTAATTGATCCTGAAAAGTGTAGTGTTTGAAAGATACACTAAAATTTGTATTTTTTTATGTCGAATCGAATGCAAAAAGAAAAACTCAAAAAAAATTTCAGGAACACAGTCAAAATTTCAAAAATGTG
>WNHD01000143.1:0-61437 GCA_011057455.1 Ganaspis sp. Gsp50 | reverse complement strand
GTTTATAATCAAGGAACAAAGGTGCTTTTTGTTTTGAAAAAGAAATAATTTTACATTTATTAAGGTTAAAAGGTAAATCGTTTTTAACAGACCATACATGAAGTCGATCAAGATCAGATTGAATGTCGCAATGAGTATTAGGGTTAGTGATTGACTTGAAAATCTTTAAATCGTCAGCAAATAAACTAAAGCGACAGTGCTGAAATACCGAAGAAATTATACACAAAAACAAATACAATCAATAAATTTATCAGCATTGATTTATTTTTAGTAAAGCCATTCTGTTCATTAATAATTTCATTCGATGTTGCAAAATTAGTACTGCTGTTTAAAAATTAATGTACACCCAGACTCATAAATGCTGTCCTTCATGTTAGCAGCTAATTTTCTGATGACACTTCAATAGAAAAGTAATCATTCTTCTAACTGACATTCATCCAGAAAATTATATTTCGGGGCCTATTTGTGTCTTCGATTTGTAAATGCAGTTTAATTCTATAAAAGTTATGTAACGTGGGTTCAGAAGATGTTCCTTGCAGAACACGAGAAAGTACTTTTTATTCAAATGTACAGAATTATCGTAGATGTATACATTTACGTTATACATGAGTGATTCTCCATGGATATGGAATTTACGGCGGTGACTATGCACGATTTATTGCTCCGGGCCCGTAAAATGAAAGAGAAACATCGGGACGCATTTTGTATTTGGATCAGCGTCATCGACAAGGACGGAGACGATTCGCTGGTTCACATGCAAATCCGTTGAGTGCAACTTCGTGCTGTTCCCATTCCCCCATCGCTGATTTATAATCGGTCCCCGTGCAAACATTCAGCATGCGGTCTACAACGAACAACCAATGACTACTTGGAAACCCTGGAATTCTGTCAACCTTAGCGCAAAAAGGAAGTACAAAAAGTACCCAGTCTCTAAAAAGCATTTGAAATCGATTAGCGCTCACGAAAGTCGTAAATTTTAGCCTTTCTGTTTTTCCTGGTTCTTTTGTGCTTTCCTATGTAAAATAATGTGCTTTCCAAAAAAGAATTTGTAATTCGTTATTGAGTAAATTTACCTTCTAAAACAAGTGACAATGGGAATTTAAATGAATCTATAAATTGATGTGTATACTACCAAATTTTCATTGCTCAGGTTTCTTCATCTATTATACTTTTAATTAGAGATGCTTTCTTTATCAGAGTAAATGCATTTAATTTCAGAAAATTTCTTTGTGAAGTGGAATAAAAATTGCAGTTTGCAATTGACGCGTAGAAAATATGCTGAAATAAAAAAGCTATTTCCTTTTATTACCTGAGTGCTTTTTAAATTGAATATTATATACTTGAAAGTGGCAAAAGTTTCATAAAAAGTTAATTGTCTTTTTCATTTGTTTTTAATACTTTGCTTAAATCTAGTCTGGTTCTTTACTCTTGAGTCGTATGTTTGTGATGTTGCTCTCAAGAGAGTCGTTAGGTAAATAAATTAAAACAACGGTTGATAAAGGATGGAAGAAAACAAGACAGAAAATCCTGCACTGAATTTTTAATTTTGACTTTTACTGTGCATTCCTTTTTACTTCTTTTTATTCAAAAAAGCATTTTACAGCGTGGAAGTTGAGTGAAACCATCTGAAAGGTAGTTTAAAATGTTTATATACAAGAGAACACTTATGTATTTCTTTAAAAATTATATAAATCGTGACGAGAATATTTTGCTAGGTGTAATTAAATGATACAAATTGCATTTTTCGAGATAATTTCCCAGCTATTTTTGCAAACTTATTTTCATATTTTGGAATAATTTTCTCTTGAAATTACATCACTAGCAGCGGCTTCTTTTCTTGAGAAATGTGCAATTTCAAAAATTTTAATTTAGTCAGTAATAAGAAGGAAATTGGTTTTGAGTTGACTTTTCTCATCTTACGGTTCTCATATAAATGACGGCGGAACGCGCGGTAGTTGTTAGGAAGATTAGATTGGAAGGATGGCGATTGAGTTGACATACTTACCTTAATCTTCAGGATCTTTTCGCTTTGCTATACGATTCTTTGAGTCTTATCAATCTTATTGATGTGCGTCAACTTTCCAATATCAAAAAAAAATCTCCTTAAAATACCTCAAACTGGATTTTATTATAGGAACTTTTTGACGCTAGAGAAATGTTAAAATTGTAGGAAAAGAAATATGTTCGGAATATTTATATTATTTGATCCGAAGTGATTGTGCAAAAATTGAGGGTTCTGATTCCATAAGCAGTTTTACAGATTTAAGATGCAGCAGCTTATAACCACTTATGGAATCCGTCCCCTCAATTATTTAATTTAATATAAATTATTCCTGTTTTGCTGATAAAGCAAAAGGTTTTAGGCTAAGGATATACAAGAAAAAGAACAAGCTTAAATGTGGAAATTTGGCAGTATTTACATTTCTTTTAAGAAAAATTTAATCTTACGGAATATCAACATTAGGAAAATTTATGCTACTCACGAAAAACAGGTGGTCTCATATTTCTGCTAGCGGTATATGAATAAAATATTTTATCTGCAGCTTTCAAAGAAGAGTAGACTGGCTAAATCTAAACCTTGGGGGGTAAAATGTTGAATCCAATAAATTCACTAGTCTTTTAATATTATACCGTTTTCTTGCTTGAAATAACTCACTTTTTACGAGGGTTGCAACCGTTTTCTAAATCATTTTGAAAACGAAATTAAGCAGCAAATACTAAACTCACTTTAAAACGGGAAATAAGAATTCTTATTCCTGAAATATGTAAATTATTGTATAAGCTCAGCTTTTCTGGACCATTTAATTAATTTCGTTAACAAACTTTTTTTTAATATCAAAATTTCAATTAATTAATTAATTAATTTTCAATTAATCCAATATCTGGTTAAATTTTGAATACATTTAATTATGAGATTGTAAAGCCAATGTACTATATTATAATTATATTGATATTATCATGGTTACAACTACTCTTGGTTTTCGTGTTTTCAGCATTATTGTGCTTATTTGTAAAATAAAGACAAAGATATTGTATTCCACTTGATGTTCAAGCATCGAATATTTATTGAAAACTGATTTCTATGTACAAACGTATTAAATACGAACATTTATACAGGGTTTAATAGTCAATATGCCGTCGATAACAATAGATAATAACTAACTACTAACACAACACAGTCAAGTTATTTACATCTCATTCCTGTATTTGCTCTTTGAGATTGCCAGATCGACAATATGCCTGCAACGTGATGATTTGCAAACAGTTTGCACTTTACATTCAATTTCCAAATTGTCTTCAACTTATTTATTCATTTAAAAACAGTGCCATCGGTCAGTTTTTTTTCAATGTAAAAAAAAATAAATAAAATATTTTGATTTTCAATCAAAACTTTGTTAACTATTGTTAGAAACCAAAATTCCATTAATATCAACGAGGTGAAGAAGGTAAAGTTAGCAAAATCTGATATTGCGATAAAATAATAACGTGAATTTTGTGTCTGGAAATAAAAAGTTGACCTACTTTCGA
Source organism: Ganaspis sp. Gsp50 (assembly GCA_011057455.1). NCBI lineage: Eukaryota > Metazoa > Arthropoda > Insecta > Hymenoptera > Figitidae > Ganaspis > Ganaspis sp. Gsp50. Next base: position 57,909 of record WNHD01000143.1, on the reverse strand, counting down.
AAAGTAATTTTAAAAAGTTCTATACGGTATTTTTAAAATAAATTTTTCATGAAAAAATTGTAAATAGTGTTAATATGGAGAATGGTAATTCGTGGATCTTGTTTCGGAGGCTTCCTAATGCTCGAGCTCGTTAGCATCTAGCGATGGCCGATGGCACTGCAGAGCGTACCACTTTGTGTAAATTACAGTTGCATTTTCATTCTAAACGTAACATGTATTAGTGAAAGGAGATGAAAACTGGACAATGAATGTGTATTTACAATGAAATTTGAAACAATTGTTTTACACTTCTGTTGTAACAAGAGCATCTCTTTTTTTAAAACGTTTAATGAGTTTTATTTCAATAACAAATGAAATGCTTTTTTAAAAAACGTCATCAGTAGTGAAATGTACATCACAATTCGTCATTGCTTTTGTAGTATGCCGTTTTTGAAATTTATCAGCAACGTATCTATTTCATTAGCAGTTTTTTCTTTTAAAAAAGACTATCAGAGATCACCCGGTCTATAAATTAAAGCAGAAGAAATATTTATCAGATACAAGTTCTGGATATGTTCAAGTTTATTATTGCCAATAGGCAAAAATGCATTTATAATGCATCCAGGTCTATCTAAAATTCCTGCGAGCAAATAGATTTTGGTAAATTCCAAAAGCGAATGAATGTAACCATGTGTTAAAATTTCTCAAACATTAAATTCATTTTGCTTCCTTACAGAGGAAGTATTGCTTATTCTATTTCAATGACATCTTTGTTTTGAAAAATCCAATAAAATTTCGATATCCAAGGTATTTTATAAAAAGAAAAAAAGTGGAATTTCTAAAACCGATTTTTATGTAAAATGGTAAATGATTATTATTTTTTCTCTGAATGGTATTTCATTACATATTTTATAAGATAATTTTGCAAATGTAGCGTTTAATTTTTACACATGTTTATTAGTTTATATGACTTACCTTAAATGTGTGTGTTATTTATAATTTATTTTCTACAACCTTTCACGCATGTGTACAAAAGTGTAGTGTAACGAGGTCAACATTACTCGTTTATATCCTATCGTTTTTATAAAAATTTTGTTAACGTAATAAAGCATCTTACATCATTTAGTAGCGCTTACTTAACAGATATGGAATAATCTAGGTTAGAAATCTAGCTTCGGTTGTAATTCTATTTTAATTTCACAGCTGAATCTCCACATCGAAAAACTTTGGGAGGCCTGCCTCCATGTTTGCTTTATCAGCAGAAAATATTTTTAAAATATCAGCCACTCATGTTGAAAATTATTCAATTTGAACTTATGGGCGCTAATTGATTTAAATAAAGTTTATAAAGTCTAATTATTCAAAGAAAATAATTTTTAAGGTTTCGTGGCCAAGGCCGGAACCTTTATAGTTTTACTTTGGCGTCATTCCGTCCGTCCGTAAATCTGTCTGTCTGTCCGTCTGCCGGTCCGTCGTTCGCATAGACTGGAGAGGCTCTAGGAAATTTTTTAGGTTTAGCCACGAAACCCTCGATTGCAGGCGCATTGCGACTACTTTTGGTACTGATTTTTTTTAATATTTAGATATAATTATCAAGCACTTCTGGCTTAAAATGTAAATTTCTTTTATTTATGTAACAAAACAAAATTTTCGTAAGTAACGAATTTCAATCGTATTCCTTATTGTACCAATTATAATTTTTTATATATAAACTTTTATAATCTACTTAAGTGTAACGCAACCATTATGGTATATTGTCAAACATTCATGCACTTAGGCAAAGCGCATTAGAAGCTTACAAATATATTTTATCGAGATTTTTTATTATCTAAAAAAATGACGTAGTTGGCGAAACTGTTCTAATATTTTGAAACGCATTGTGTTTTAAAAATGTGTGAATAAAAATATTCAATAATCAAAATAAAATATACGAAACTTGAAATTGAAACGTTGAATGGAAAATTAAAACAAAAATATTTCAAAAGTAAAAATGTTCAGTACAACGAGAAGTAGAATCATCCAAAAAATCGACTTTGGGCAATAAGTCCCTTTTCCCGTAGAGCTTCACTTTTAATTCAATCAAATGAAACCGTACTCTATTAAATTTATGAAAATAAAATTTTGTTATCGAAAGGATATTTTTTTATTGAACAAATCTGAATTACAGAATGAAGAAACTATAAAACTGACTTAGTGTGCGTTTCAGTTTTATCGTTTTTCCGGTGAAGGGAGAGCTCAGGTATTCGAAATATCATGGTAGAAAATACAACTATTGCAAAAGTCATTGTTGTAGCCACAAGCAATATAAAATAAAACGCATAGATCATAAAACCACAGCTTTTCCTTGCTGCTTTCAAGCTCACGACATCGTTAAATTCTCTGACAATTGATACCTTCTCTAGTTTAGAATTAGAAATACTACATGTGGAAAATAAAATGTGCGAGGCACGTGACCATCTTGGAACTTTTTTCCAACAATTTCTCGATTTCAGGGAAAAAATGCAGAGCCATGCAAACCTAAATAACTCTATAATTATTTACACTTCCACTGAACTTTTATCCGGCATGCAAAAACTGTCAGTAATTATTTACAAACTGGCAAACAGTTTTAGAAGATGTCACATTGATAATTTTCGTCTTATCGGGTTTAAAAATCTTTCTCGTAAAATGAATTTTCAGAAACACATTAGTATAAAAACTTCTTACAACATTTTCTCTATATTCTGTTATCAACGTTATTCTTCTATAATTGAAAATAGTTATCAGATACTTGAAGTAAATCAAAATAATAAATGTAAATAAGCGTTCACCAGACTTACCTAATTTCCCGTGTAACTTGAAAACCTAGTAAAATTCATTTCACAAAGTCGGTATGGACACTGTAAGGTTACTTTGAAATATATTTTGTAATTCAATTTCAATAAAATATCTTGAGGCGTATTTTTGAAATATAGAAAGGATTTTCTTTGACGACTAACGCTTCTTGGACATTGAAAGAAAATTTATAGTTTGCGAGAATTTTTCACTGAGAGGTTGGAAAGTTTGTGTGATATAAAGGACATAAAGCTGAGAGATGCGACAGATTTCATTGGACAGAACAACGGGAGACTTGACGGATTTGACGTTCGAAGTCCGACGAACGATGTCAGCGACGATAAAATTCTACTGTTTTGTAGCATTTTGTTATTGGACCCGTATATATTCGTGAACGTGCCTGCGGTGCGGTCCTAGAGGTATCGAATGCTATGTTTGCTGACAGTATCAATTTCGAAACAACGTTACCGGATTCATATCAAAGCATCATTCTATTGGCCAAATAACGCGGACATTGCGATCTGTAAACCGTATGATCCTGCTGAAAATGGTAATTCAATCGCTTTTAGTTATGTTTGCAAATTCCAAATCATTTTATTATAGTGCTCGAGATTCTTCAAAATCTTCGGCTTTCGTCAATCAGTCTTTAATTTAAAAACAGACTAAATCAGGTACATAAATGTATGAAAAAGAATATTTCCTATACAGAAAATTAAGAATTATTAAAATTCATAATAATAATAATAATAATAATAATTCATAAAAATAATTATTATTGTTTCGCCAACTACGAATTTTCTATAAAGATTCAGCCTTTCTTTCCTTTAAACAAAATGTTGTGTTTTACACAAATTAGATTTTTTCATTTTCAGGGAGAAATTCAGCGCGTTTTTCATATGAAAAAAGAACAGAGAACAAATATCATTCTGGTTGATGGTTTTCAAACCACTTTTCTGTGGTAATGCATTTTATTTTTGTTGCAATTTTAGTTTTAGAGTTGATTTTTCTCTGGTCACGGTTATAGGAGATTCAAATCACTGGGAAATTACTCCATTAGTAATTGCAATATTAGTAATAGAGATCAATATAGGATATCATGAAAAAAAATTTAATACTAACATTTTTTTTACAAACCAACCCTTTTTGATAAAACCCTTTTTAAATGATTAAAGAAATGTACTTCTTATGCATAATTAGGAAGGCTTCTGAATTTCAGAATTTATAACATTAAACTTTTAACTTAGACAGTTTAAGTTTGTCCAGACAGAGTTCGCTTGAATATCCGATTAATAAAGAAAAACCTATTGATTCCTGGAAAGAAAGGCTTTGAATTTTAAAATGTCACGTGAACTCTGATAGTCAGTGACATGGGTACGATTTTAAGATTTTTCCCTTTTCTTTTTATCTTCGGTCCTTTTATTTACCAGCATTTTAGTTTCATACTTATTCAGGCAATCGCATTTAATAATTAGATTCTGCAAAGTCAACAACAGTTTCGTAAAAGATCTGAGTGATAGAATCAACACACAACACTGCGAGAACACCGTCACTCTTTCATTTATAGCACCGACGACATATCGATTGCATTTTATAGAGATAGCAACTGTGACTGTCGACCACCGAAAAGTCGACATGTCTCTATATCGAACATCAATTCGGGGATATCGATTCGCAGAATGGTTATTGTCGAGTCGTCATCGTCACATACTTGAGTGTTCAATTCTCACTATCTACTTGGTCGTCCACCAATTACCGTTCAGCTCACCGATCATAGAAAGCCGGATCAGATTCCAGCCTTCGAGTTCCTTGTATCAAGTATCATTATTGTTAGGCTTGTACCCGAGATTTTTTCGCTGCAGGAAAAGATGTATTTCACGAAAGCTCGGACGATTCACGTCATTTCGCTGCCAACATTCGCACATCAAATCGTACATCTCCTTTGGACAGTTTTTGGGAAGAGGTAACATTATCTGCAACAAGGAAATTTTACGTGAAATATCAATTACCTATTATAATGTGAATCGTGTTTTTTTAAAACAATTTTTTGATTGTTTAAATAAATTTTTAGTACCGTGAAATAAGTAATACTTTTTAAGGGTTTGATACAAAATCTGCAAATCGAGTAGATAAAATAGTCTAGATAAAATGTTTTCCCTAATTGCTGTCCATAGCCGACTTTTATTAACATCGAAACGACCACACCTCTATTGGTTTTTGTTTTAAAGTAACAACTTGAATAGAAAATAAAAGTTCGAAAATCGATTCCTTATTTTATTTAATAACCATTTTTTGATTGATGATGGTCATTAAAAGGGTCAAAAATCTTTTAAAAACGCATAAAAAGCTGTAATCTCTGATCTTTATAGGATCTTGAATCCGGGGAATGTGAAATATTACATTTCGAACCTGATGGGTTTAATGTTCACTTTTTTCCGGCTATAAAAAGTTTGTGCATGCCACGGATGCAACATAATAGTTTCTCTGTATATGTTTGACATAAAAAAAGCAATATAATGAAGTGTGCACTCGACTCTCAATAATGCGTTGTGGTTAAGCACTGCAGATGTTAAAATTAATCGTTTTTTTCACTTGAATATTATTATGCGGAAACGTTTAAATAGTTTATGAGACAATTCTTAATACCTCCTATTAACTTTGCAAAAAGATACAACATTATATACATATTACCTTCTGGTAATTATATTTTTATCGATTATATTTTTATGATAATGTGCGACAAGAATAAGAAGAATTGATAGTTCCTTTAAAGTCTAGTTGTAGAGTTAAAAGCTCAGGAAAAACGTTAGAGAAGTTGAAAGGTTATTTTCAAAGAAAAATGAATTTCTTACCCGTCTCTGATCTTCCTGATAAAAATAAGTGGCGTTCTCAACTATCCGATGATCCGGATATTCCTCGAACGGCTGCTCCCTTGCAAAAGTAAGTATTTCCCAGAACGTGACAGCAAAAGACCATACATCGCTTTTACACGTATATTTTCCCTGAAACAAGCAAAAAAGCAGAAGTAGTATAGTTATGAAAACTGCTGGTCTCGCCTCCAGTTTGACATATTTCAACAATTGCAACAATTTTTTCTCAAAAATTGTCTTAGTATACTAAATATTTTTTTTAAAAGAATGTGAAAGCAGATAATATCTCAAGAGAAATAAATAGGAAATCTTACGCAAAAATAATAACATTAAGAGTTAGTAATATGGTCGTACAAAAAAATATATGTATATGTGAGGCTGGTTGGCATTCAATTATTTTAATTCCAACTATCCGCAATTCTTGATACTTATTGGTCCAGGTTAAAGTGAAATTTTTGCAAATTTCAAGTTCCTGGAATTATTTCTGCATTCTCTTTTTTGCGGTTAATTCAGAATAAAATAAAACTAATTTTACGGCCTATTGCAAACACTACTCTTTCCTGGATCAATTAGCGCTTTAACAAAATATAAATTGAAAAATTGACATTTTTTAACAATTCCCATTTTTGCAAATTTCAAGGTGTTCCTGAAATTTTTTTTTACTTTTCCCTTTTGTATGCGATTCGGAATAAAAAAACACGAATTATAACGTAGGTTAGAAACACTACACTTTCCTGGATCAATTAGCACTGTAATAAAATATCACTAAAAAAATGACATACATAAGAAATTCACGTTTCTCAAAATTTCAAGATGTTCCTGACATTTTTTTGGACTTTTTCCTTTTGCATTCAATTTGGCATAAGAAAACACGAATTTTAACGTAGGTTGGAAACACTACACTTCCTTGGATCAATTAAAAATTTATCAAAATATGGAATGAAAAATTGACACCTTTGAAAAATTCACTTTTTTAAGAATCTCAAGGTGTTCCTGAAATTTTTTTTGAATTTTTCTTTTTGTATTCGATTCGGAATAAGAAAACACGAATTTGAACGGAGGTTACAAACACTACACTTCCTAGGATCAATTTGAAATTTATCAAAATATGGAATGAAAAATTGACTTTTTGGAAAAATTCACTTTTTTGAGAATCTCAAGGTGTTCCTGAAATTTTTTCTGAATTTTTCTTTCTGTATTTGATTCGGAATAAGAAAACACGAATTTTAACGGTGGTTACAAACACTACACTTTCTTGGATCAATTAGAAATTTATCAAAATATGGAATGAAAAATTGACACCTTTGAAAAACTCACTTTTTTGAGAATCTCAAGGTGTTCCTGAAATTTTTTCTGAATTTTTCTTTTTGTATTTGATTCAGAATAAGAAAACACGAATTTTAACGGAGGTTACAAACACTACACTTCCTAGGATCAATTAGAAATTTATCAAAATATGGCATGAAAAATTGACTTTTTCGAAAAATTCATGTATTTGCAAATCTCAAGGTGTTCCTGAGATTTTTTCTGCATTTTTCTTTTTGCATTCGATTCAGAATAAGAAAACACGAATTTTAACGGAGGTTACAAACACTACACTTCCTAGGATCAATTTGAAATTTATCAAAATGTGGAATGAAAAATTGACTTTTTTGAAAAATTCATGTATTTGCAAATCTCAAGGTGTTCCTGAAATTTTTTCTGAATTTTTCCTTTTGCATTTGATTTGAAATAAAAAAACACAAATTTTGACATAAGTTAGAAACACTACACTTTCTTGGATCAATTAGAACCTTAACGAAACATGCACTAAAAAAATGACATGCATAAAAATTGCACGTTTTTTCAAATTTCAAGGTGTTCCTGAAACTTTTTTGGACTTTTTCCTTTTGCATTCGATTCGGAATAAAAAAATACGAATTTTGACGTAGGTTAGAAACACTACACTTTCTTGGATCAATTAGTACCTTAACGAAATATGCACTAAAAAAATGACATGCATAAAAAATTCACGTTATTCAAAATTTCAAGATGTTCCTGAAATTTTTTTGGACTTTTTCCTTTTGCATTCGATTGGAAATAAAAAAACACAAATTTTGACATAAGTTAGAAACACTACTCTTTCTTGGATCTATTAGTACCTTAACGAAATATGCACCAAAAAAAATGACATGCATAAAAAGTTCACGTTTTTCAAAATTTAAAGGTGTTCCTGAAATTTTTTGGGATTTTTTCCTTTTGCATTCAATTCGGAATAAAAAAACACGAATTTTACAGTAGGTTAAAAACACTACACTGTCATTAAATAATTTATTTTCCCCCCTGAACTTTTTCAGGCCCAATTTACCCATCTCTCCCCTACTTAAAAGTAATATTAAGGGCTGTAACTTTTTGGGAATTTTTCTTTTTACATATCCACCAATATTTTAGGTTGGAACTTAGAAAGAATTAAAAGTTTATTCCTACAAGAACATTTTAAAAAAGAAGTAATTGTGTATTCTACAAGTATAGTGGTAATATTGACATTTTCTTTTTAACGACTTTGTGAATCTTGTTGTGTTGTAAAATCTGGCACGATGCATTGTTTGTCCTTTTTACCGCCATAATAAAAATATGGGTAATAAAACGTACTCTTTGTAATTCATGGGAATTTAAATTTTGCAGACATTATTGTATCATTATTTTTTCATTTTCACCTTTATAACAGGAAGGTTAAACAAATTTTGCCAGAAGGGACCAATGGCTAACTAGGGGACAATGAATTGTACGCTTCTTTTGACGTGACCTGTTTGTCAGTAAATCTGCACAGCTCGATTAAAAAAATAACGTATTCAACAATCAGTGCAGTTACATCGAAAAAGCTCCAAATATGTTTTAATTGTGTCTTGTTTCAGACATTTCGCGTTAATTGGAATGTGTTTTACGATTCGTAAAATACGTTTCATCGTTACTGCGCAAGAGAATATTAGCAATTGGTGCTGATTTTAATTTCAAGAATCATTGAAATATACGCACGCAAATTCAATATCAATTCATATTAAAATTAAAATATGTGAATTAGGATTGAACTGGCTTTTGAATGAAATTTAATTAGTGCAGTATATGTATCCACTTGTAGAATCCTGAGTATTAGTTTATTAATTGGATGAAAAGAAACTTTTCGACTTCACAATTAAATTATCTAGAGGATTGAATTCTGAATAGTGTGAGTACTTACTCTGGACAAATATAGTTTTAAAACGAACATACGGGAAACTTTTCTTTTTATAATCTTTGCTAAATTTTTTCAAAACTTGTATGGTTCATGAGGGTTTAATTCGAAGTAGAAACTGAACATTTTGAGGTGAATTAGTCACATGTTGATTAGGATGCATTGCAGGTGATATTTCAGTTTCTTACCATTAACATAGATTCCCAAGCCATCCATCGAATTGGTAAAGGAGGACGTCCTTCGACTTTAAAATAATCTGCTGCATAGGCAGTTCTTCCTGTTCCAAGGTCACAGATTTTAATGTGATATCCTCTGTTGACCAAGCAATTTCTGCAACACACACAATAAACATTCTATTCTTTAGAATTTTCACTTAATTCACATATTGTCTCAAAGTTATTTAAGAGTCGTAATAAATAGATCTTTGCTTTACTTTTACAATCAGTTTTCATAATCCTTAGACATGGTTACTCAAAAATAATTCCTTTACAAAGGAGAATTTTGTTATCGAAAATCAATCAAGATTACAAATAGAAAAAGGGATGAAAAGCTTGAAGTGGTACTTTTGTTGAAAAAGGAAAAGAAAGGATACAATGTTGTGCAAATTAAAATTAGAAATGGAATCCATTCTCTGATAAAAAGTCCTGCTAATTATTGCTGCTATTGTATCATCGTTATTCTTCTTTTAATTGCAAAGATATAGCTCAAGCGAGAGCTATTTGTGCTCGAGGTAGAGACCGACGCACTGACCCTAAATTCGTTTCTATAAATCACGACAATTAATTTCCGGCCTGGCATTAATGTAGCAGTACACCGGAGGGTATTATAATTAAGCTTTATGATTAGAGTTAATAATTCGAACTCGTGCCCCCATTAAGCGACAAAGCGCAGGGCCCATATTGGCTATATCGAGCTGCGTTAGAGCCAAAAGGGTGAATGGCGATAAAACAATAAACTGTTCTAATGAACCCACCTTTGACGTTAGTCGCACGAAATGCACAGATTTCGTTTTCAATATTATCATATAAAGCCGTGTCTGTTGTATGGTGAAATATTTCTCTTATTATTGTTTTATAACGTACAATTTTAATTGATATATGAAGCTCATTAATTAGAAATTGTTCATCATACGTTCTACGACTTTATATCTAACAGTAACAAAGTTGTTATTTCTAACACGAGGACCCTAATTGAAACATTAAAGCATCGCTAATCGTACGTAAACTCGTGTTTAGGGTGCGTGTATGACAAAAAGAGATTGGGGTTTATTTTCAATTTTTCCAGAATGATAAAATGTTACATTAGTGTTGAAAAGTACCTCGTAGCAAGATCACGATGTACAAAGTCCATTTCTTCTAGATACTGCATACCAGAAGCTATTTGCACAGCCATGTACACCAGTGAACCAAAGCTGCAACAGAAATCAAAAGGCAACGCAACGTTAGTTGTTGGCATATATGCAACAGCGAAGACAACATTCAGCAAGCGGAAGTCGTTCGCGTTTGTGACTCTGTAAAATCACAGCATCGAACTACCAGTCTGGAATCGTCAAAGTAACCGTAAAATGAGCTTCCACCGGTAATATTTGCGCTTGCAAGCAGTCACGGGACACAGTGTGCAGCAAAGGTTGCACCTCGACGTCTCCGGCAGAAAATTTTATGCCCGAGCTACCCCTTGCCTCGTTACAACCTGATGGATCGCGAATTACACTTCATTTACGCGCGCGGTCGCTCGTTCTCTCGCATGCTCCAATGCAAAATGGTCGCTTGATTGAAACTCGTCGCAAAATTTCAATATTCTCTAATTTTCTTTTACTTCTTTCCTTTCATATTCGACTTGATTTTTTTCAATGTTGACGGTTTCAAAGCGAAGAAAATAAAATAATTTCAGTTTGTTGGTATCCACTTTGGCAAAAGATCTTTAGAAAATGTGTAGTAGAGTTTATTTGATCAGATTCTCTTAAGCTTCATATTCTTTTTCTAAAAAAATTGCTTGCCACAGTTATGAGCAAAAGAGCTTAATTTTTATGGTATATTTTAATTAAGCTCTTCAGCGCTAATCAGACTTTTCTCTTTTAGCAGAAAGAACATTTCTAACACTAAATAATTTAAACTAGTAAAATTGAAAAAGTGGATATGAGCTTTAATTCCCTTGGAAATGTGTAAAGGATAAAATGTAAAGAAATGACATTGTTTTATTAATTCTTTTTATGTGTTTTTTTGTACTTATACTATTTTTGGTATCATTAAATATCAAGTGCCGACAATAAAAAATGAGCAAACGAACCATTTTTCTTTTTATTCAACAAATATAGGGATAAAATTGTTTTCAAGAAAATTAGAATTAACAGCCTGTCAATTTGAATTTATTGCCAGAAATTTGAACATTCGATACAACTTCGGTGACTGACGGACCTTAATGTGTTCCGTCACGCTTGGCCAAATCATTGTTGTGTGACATGACCACATGTGCGACTCATGCAAACATCGATTATTACATCTGATCAACTAACGATTTTTCGCTTTATACTTTCAATCAGAAACTAATTTAATGAAAATCTTTACGATAAAATATTTAGATACGATAAAAATGAGTAAAGTAACATTTATTGTGTCATGCTCCGAAAAAAGGGACCTTAGAAGCAAATAAGTGTTGGTTATGTTTGAAGATAGTTTTAACTTGATTAAAGATTCGTTTTTGATTCTTTGCAATCAAAAGAAAATTCTTATGAGTACTTTGTGTGTATACTATCGAGGAAAACTTTTCTACTGCAAGTAATTAAAAACAATACATTTAGTCAAGTTGAAACTACCATCAAGCATAACCTACACATTTTTCCTTCTGAGGTCTCTTTCCTCTCAAAATAATATATATTTTTATGAAGATGATAAAATGCCTATTTGGATCCGCTTGTAGAGGTTATTTTATTTTAAAGGGATAAAATAAAATTCCAGATTTGTTTCTTAAAAATTTCCAACGCTATGGATCATTAAAAAACAACATTTCTCCATAAGTTCCCATCCATTCCCCCTAACTTGCGTCCGTAGCCGACTTTAATTAGAATTACTCGTATTCACCTGGCCCTTTCTAACCAGAGTTAAGGGAAACAACGGAAAACCTTAACTGAGTAAAGCCGATTTATCGACAGTTGAGTCTTGGATGTATGATTTCGAAGTCTCGAAATATCACACAAACAAGTCTTAAACGTCAAATCTCCCGCTCTAAGTATCTCACGTGTCGGAAAAAACCCAGGGCTAACGGGCGCGAACCCTCGATCCGCTACCGCAAAGCATTTTCCAACTGAGCTACTCAGTCGGTTACTTCTCAAAATAATATTTAATACAAGCAAGTAATACTACCCAAGTGATTCTCGCCGTTTGCAATAAAATTATAAAAAACTTTTCAAAACTACTAAAATGAATGTTAGATACACGCATCTTTTAGAATTTCTTGAAAAACTCACTTTAAGGGGTGATTTCTATCCTTAAAGAAAAGGCAATTCACAGGGTGATTTCTTTTTAAAAAGAAAATGGTCTATTTACCTAAGGGTTTTTGCAGTATGCATTGTTGATGTTTCGGCGATGTGATTTTGCAGGTACTGATTTAAATCTCCGCATTCTCCGTTTTCCAATATGATACACATTGGATCGTTTTCTAGACTGGCACCAAGTAGTCGTGAGACATTTCGATCGATGAGTCGTGCCAGTCTTTTCGCCTCTTGCTGAAATTCCACCCTGAAATCCAAATAAAGTGCGTTGAAAAATATTAGATTTTATGTAAGCAAGACTGCTTTCTGAAATCGAGTGTCTCTGTTTCCTCCGACACTTCAGAAATAGAGTGGTTTTAGATTCCTCTATCCTACCCTTATTTCTATTGATACCTTATATTGAAAATTTAATAAAAATTCATGAATTGTTGGCATTTTCTTCCACTTTTAATATTTTGGAAATAAATTATTCGAACGTACTTTAGTATTTTATTTTACATTTTCTTGACTAGGAGAATTGAATGTTATTTACTTTTTTAATTTAGTGAAAGCTGTGAAAATAATATGATACTGAAATAATATTGATATTGAAGTAGGGTGTATAGTTAATTTTTAATTATGGAGTTGATTTTATGGTTTCTGTTTCATTGATTGACGCAATAGGAAAACAAAAACCTGCAAACATCAATCTTTTCTTGAATCAAAGCTTTCTATCAAGTAAACAATGTTTGAATCGAAAGGGGCTTGGAGAAAGGAGTTTAGTTTAGGTTGCTATAGTTTCTATCGTTGTAAAAGTTCGCCCTAGAGGCGAGTAAAGTTACATTGTTGAGGAAATAGACGGTAGTCAGCTGAAAGTGCATTGTGCATCATGCACGATGAAATCGATGGAATCAAAAGACAGAGGGGAATATCATCAATGGCATGACACAGTTACCTAGTCATACAGACTATCTTGCTCAATATCTCGCTCCTTTGAAGTTTCTTTTATAAATGCTTCGCAGATAAGAAAGCAAAATTTACTCATGAATAATGTATAAAATTTTCAATAAATGATATCAAGAGAAAATTTTTGAATATATCACTATGTGTGTTCCATTCGGAAATTGATGTACAATCGTTTTTGAAGTTTTATGGATTTTGAAGTTCCAATATTGGAAATTATTTTAGTGTAATTTTGTGATGACATATTGAAGCTATTTTGTCCCGATTTTCAAATTAGGCTTATAAAAATTGTAAATTATTGTTTACAAACCTTAAAGGTTCCGTAGAGCCGGGTTTAAGAGATTTAACAATAACGAGGTCACTGTTGGTATTTCTGAAGACTTTCTCAGATCCAGGAAATCTATCAACTTCGCAAATGTGAATATCTCCAAAGTTACCGAATCCAAGATTTTCAACAATATTAAGTTTTTCCCTAGGAAAGTCAAAGATAGGGTCTTCATCTTCCTCGTCAGTAAGCATGTCCTCGGGACTATAACTATTTAAGCTGCTGGAAGCCTTTACACTCATTGCGATTGGAGTGCTTGGATTCGGGGAAGGTGGCAAAGGGGGCAGAGGACTCTGTAACAAAGAGTATTTTAAGTAATGAATTGTTACCGAATAATTAAATTTAAGGAATGATTCTCCATTTAATTAGCTCTAGTGTAACAAAAATTTTGATTTTTTAAGTCTCTTACACAATCAATGACGAAACATGCAAGGCGATATAAAAAATGATAAGAGTTAAAAGAATAAAAAGTCTGAAATTTTACAATCAATGAAGAAACTTTTAAGCCTAAAATCTACCTTGCATATCTCCGTGCTGGCATAATACTTTTCAGGTGGCGGTGGAATGGGTGGTGGATTAGATGGATATTCCTCTACAGGCGGAATTGGTCTACTAAGATTGATGGCCGTGTTAACCAAGAGTGGAATGACTGGCTGCGCCTCAGCAACTCCTGTCCAACAAAGCATAAAAAACTCTTTACAATGCGAAACAAAAAGACTTATTTCATTGTTGAAAGTCATCATGGTCATATTACTCAAAACTTGGGTTTCAGTTCATTACATCAACACCGGAGGCAATTGTTTTCGTGTCTAGTGTAAGATTAAAATAACAATTCTCACGTGTAATATAAATCTGTTGCAAATCTAAATGTTCCCATGTTTTCAATATGAACAAGCGGACTTTTGCGAGAGATCAGGAATTATCAGCTTAATGGATTTCCGTTGTACCATTCGAGTTCGCGGAGAGGGAATATAATTTATTCATGAACAAATATCAAGCTAAAAAGTTTTAAACACTCGAGAGCATTAATATAGCGCTTCAGAGATATGAAATAAATGAAAATTTGTTGAAAGAATTACTACTGAAAAATTGAAGAACTAGGTCATAATCAAAGAAATATTTTAGTTACGGGAGTAATACATTTTGAAGCGTCTTTTACATTTTACAAAGTTATATTAATAAAATAGTACAATATACGAAAAAAAGATACAGTATTTTTCGTAACCTACTCTCTCCTGCTATCGGAATAGGCGTCCGGTCTTTACGATTTTTGCATGAGCCCATACCAGGTTTGCGTGGCTCATGCAGAAATTGCATTAAGTCCTGTTTCGCAAGAGAATAGGCGTTTCCATAAAAGAAAATACTTTCTTGGTATCATGATATTAAATCTAAATATTCTTCCCTGTTTTTTAAACTTTCTTTAAAAATTGTTTAAAGTTTCTTTAGATTAAAAATTCATTTGCAGCAAACATAGAATTAAATATTGTTTCTAATTTCAAGTTATCTCTAAATAGAAAAGTACCATCCTTGATTTATAATTAGATGCTCCAGATTCTGGAAGCAGAGGAATTTAAGTGCTATTTTACTAAATAGGTAAATTTATAATGAAAAGCGTCTTTGATTAAATATTTTAATGACTGATGAGAATCAATAGTTGAGTTTCCTGAGAGGACTTACAGTTTGGTATTACAATTTCAACCATGGCTATCCGAAGGTAAACTTACTCCTTAAAGTTTCTCTAGCACGAAACCATCTATGATGATACCACATCACGAGAGAAGAGCCAAGAAGGATGAGGCTTCTAACAAGTTCTGATGTTATACTAGGACACGTAAAATCGCTAATAATAAAGGAAACTAACTAAAAACTTTCAAGATTCAAAATAAATTAGTTTATAGGGATTACTCTGGAATTTGTAAATAAGATGATTTTAAGAACTTGTACCCTAATTTTTTGTCATATTAGATTAATATTGTGCTTCGTTTTTTAAAATTCGAAATTTTTTTCAAAAATTTAAAAAGCTTTAAGTAGGATTTTTCTATTTTTATACTTTCCGTTACAACATATTTTGTAAAAGTATAGAATAAAAGTATAAAAGTATAGTATCATAGAGAGCTTTCTGTTTAATAAGTTTGATTTGATTGACCAATATTTCACATATAGAGCTTATCGCCTCTTGATAATGATCAACGTACTCGCATCGTAATTTCAGACACATTCGTTTGAAATCTCAGTTTTTTGTATATAATGAAACCACTCTATGTAATTGGTGCTTGAGTAATCAAACGGATTACTATAAAGTTTTTTGTTAAATTTCCCAAGTATTAAAAATGTATTTGATAAAGTAATGGATCTCTTACAAGATCATGACATAAAATAAAAGTAAGGACATTCAAAAAATTTAATCAATTGCAAATCAACTACTTGTTTGTAAAATTTGTTTTGCGACACCCTCATTTTAATTTTGAAAAGTTGAAACCTACAGATTTTGAAGAATGTGTAAAGAATAAAAAGAAAGTGTAAGATAGATTACTTTATGCAACATAGGCTTATTGTGGTCACTTTACCTATCTGTAGAGGCGCATCTTAAATTCCTCCTTATAGCCCACAGGTCAATAATGTACACATTATTACCCTAGGGTAATCATGGGCACTTTATTGACCTGCAAATATGCCCTAGGGCAATAATGGGTACTTTATTGACCTTCTGGACTACGAGGAGGAACTTAGCATGTGCCGATACAAGTAGGATAGAGTGATTACAATACGACTTTGTTGCATAAAATATCGTATGTATCATGTGTCATAATATACTATTACGCACAGTTGTAATTGCGCATACGATAAGTGAGCCTCAATGAGGCTGGTTACATCAAGCTTAAGGTCTCTCTACATTACGAAAATAGTCTTGACGCAAACGCTGCGCTGTTTCCATTTTAACATGGAAAATGGTTTCTGAGCAGCGTTTGCGTAAAGATTATTTGTTCATTGTAGAAATACCTTTATAATACTCAAGATTTGAATAAGACTTATTATACGCGTTTTGCGTATGTTAGCGCCTGCGCAGAAGTTCGTTTCCATTGTCAAGCGTTAGGAACCAGTGAAAACGAACTGCTGCGCAGGCGTAAACTTGCTCAAGAACCGTATTATAAGGCGCTTATTCAAAGCTTGCGTATTATAAGCTAGATGATGTAACCAGCCTCATTTCAAATCAGCGCGTGTGCACTGAAAATTTTTAGGTTACGTTCCACTGAAATTTCAGCGTATGTACCCTGATTTGAATAAGTGCCTCATTTATTGCTAATTGTGAAAATCGACGAGATTCCGCTGATTCAAATTTAGAGAGTAAGGAGCAGTTTACAATAGTGTTAGTTTTGAGTAATAAAATAGAAGTAATGAGTTGTAATCTAAATAACAATCATTGAATCTCAAGCTGCAGCTTTTTGAGAAGTAAGGACTAGAAAAGAACTCATTCTCTCATGACAAAGTTTGGACATTACAAAAGTTGGAAAGGAGGAGGTAAACAGGCTCTTCACTCGCGAGAAGCATCCGGTTCCTGGGTTCCGAAATGCCGGAAACAGCAACGCGGCATTGTTGTCCAAGTCGACGCGTCAGACTTTACTGCTTCGACTAACCTAGTGTTTACGTTAGTACCAACCAGTATACTCGGAGGTAGTTTTGTGAAGCTGTGGAGTAGTTGTAGTCATGCTGTCTGTTGTGGTGGTGTTACTTCCATAGGCAGTGGGACGGTACTGGGGCGGAAGCGGGGGGCAAATTGGTCCCTTGTCCTCGCTCTCCTCCACTGAAACCTGCCAAATATGGAGCGCGTTATCGTTAATGCATGTGACATTTATGTGCACGCCCTAGCGTGTTATAGAGCAGATCACGCGGGCCAAAATAGAACACAGGTCGACCGCGCATTCACAGTCGATGAATGCAGAGAACGACCTGCTTCATATTAACAGCCTCTGATACGATAAACGTTCTCACATTTGCTACATGTTTCATATTCTTTCCCGCGGACCTCAATGTCCATCTGAAATGAACGGTGGCAAAATATTTACTACCCTCGATATTAATTTCGCTTGTACCGACACTCCTTCTATATATGCATGCAACTCTTTGTCAAAAGCAAATCAATTTTGACGCTGATTTTCTAGCTTTCAATCACGGGAGGATATTTTTCAATGTGGAAAAAGTTGTTCAGCTAAATAGGTTTGTTTAATCACTCTGAGTTAGAAATTTGCAGCGAAATTCGATGATAAAAATGTTCTTTATATATCTGACCTGGGGAAATTCGAAAAGAATGCGAATCATTAAAACTACTAATATATACAATGTGTCCCGTTTTAAGACAAACATATTAAAGTTACAGATAAAATAGAAAAAATTGAATCGAAAATGTCTTTACAACTTTTCGAAATTTTAAGCCGTTCCGGAGTTATGACATTTCGAAGTTGGCCAATGGCGAGAGAGCTCGTTTTCCATCCCCTCCTTTACCGTGACGACTGCGCAGTGCAGCGGTACGACTGGGGACGCCACTACGCCGTTTCGATACGGCAGCAAGCACCTGATTGGTTAACTTCGAACCGTTGTAACTCTGGAGCGGCTCAAAATTTTGAAAAGTCTTAAAGGACTTTTTGATTCAATTTTTTTTATTTTATAACTTTAATCTGTTCGCCTTAAGGTGGGACCCTATGTAACCGTGGAGATAAAAATAATTGTGAAAGAAGAATAGTCGGATCCTGTGTAGCTCAGTGTTCAGAGAATTAGTCTCCGATTTTTTTCACAGTTTAAAATTTTTTAAATAATATTAAATTGCTATCTGGGTTGAAATTACCGAGTTTCCAAATTTTCAAACGCATCGATGAAGTAGGTATCTTGTTCACGAACCAAGTGAATGTTACATGCGATTGGCAAATTTGACATAAAAATCTTTATATTCCTAACATCTATAAAATGATAAACGTTTAGTAGCTCATTTTCTTAACTAACCAAATTCTTCAAAAACCATTAATTTCAATGATAGTTACAATTATATACAGGAAGTCTTGTATTGGATCACAGAGAGTTTGTGAGATAAAGTGCTTAAAGGCTAGGAAAGGTAATGTGTTTCAGGAACAAGAAGAGGGATGTTAGCAAGCCTTTCATGTGTTAGAAAGCTCACTAGCTATGAATGCACGATTCAACATTTGCTTCTCGACAGTTCGCGTCGAGCGCGTTCTCCATTTACCGGATTCGTTATATCCGTCTACTTTCACCTAATGTAGCATAAAATACAAGAGGCCCGTAAAACAGGCTTTATTGGTAACGGTGCGGCACCGAGAACCCTTATCTTGCGACACTTAGCGGTTT
Organism: Ganaspis sp. Gsp50; assembly: GCA_011057455.1. NCBI lineage: Eukaryota > Metazoa > Arthropoda > Insecta > Hymenoptera > Figitidae > Ganaspis > Ganaspis sp. Gsp50. The sequence continues at coordinate 38,929 of WNHD01000143.1, read as the reverse complement.
ATCGCTTTCCTCAGTGAAGAGGAGTTCTACTTCACATCGTTGATCGACCGACCCTGAACATCAGGAAATTAACAGTTTCATAACAAACAATTTGCACATGATAAGAGAACTCCGCACTTCAAGCTACATCCAGTAGAGATGGTTATAATATTCATCGATTTTTCAACACCCTCTGCCCTCCGGGGTATAAGGGAATGTTAATTTCCGTTTAGGGTGCCTTTTCGAGTGCCCGGCGCCTCGTTTGAGATGCTGCAGCTCGTTTAGATAAGATAACCACTTAGCCATCAGGATTCAACTCGAATCTTATCTCTCGAGGTCATTCTTCCCTAAGTTTACTTGCTGCATTTTTCCCGCCTTTACTTTATACTCTGAATTCCTTTCATGTTTCTGCAGCTTCAGTAATTTATTCTAAAGCGTTTTGTGGATTTTTGTGACTGTGAATAAGAATACAATTCTTAAAATAATTAGCAAGAATTATTAAACTTGGATTTGGTAATTTAATTTTATATCAATTACTATTTGATTTAAAATTTTAACTGAAATATCTTAAAAATAACGAAAATTGTAACACTAGTATCTATTTTGTATTGCATTTGACATACAATATATTCTCAAACATGTTTGACGGATATTTGGATACGCTACTTTCGTTCTTGCTCTAGGCATTTGTCTGACATGTATTTATTTATACTACTTGGAGCATAAACTTTTGTCACTTCAAACATTCGTCCGGTTTACGATCTCTCAAAAGTTTGTATTCATTTTTACTTTTAATAATTATTCTGCTATCGTTACCTACAATTAGTATACAATGTACTATTTGATTAATTTACTTTTACAAAAGAATAAACTAATTTTCTTAAAACTTTTAATAAAGCAACATGTGTAACATTTGTGTATGAATGTCCACAGAAAGCGCACATAATGAACAAATGTAGACTAGAACTTGCAATTTATTACTCGTTTGGCATTTGGACCTCTACTTGTGAGCATCATATTCCATGTATTAAAATTAACAATTCTGGTACAATACGTTTTACGACTCGAGAGAGGAAACAATAGAATTTCCTCTGCAATTTTACTGTTTGTCGTTTCCTACCTCGGTACGCCGAATTGCCATTTCGACTTGTTTATTTACACTATGTTTGCCTCACACACTGTAAACTACCATAGCATTATTTCTTCAATTTTCATCAGTTTTCTTTGTCTAAAAAAATAGAGAATTTATGTTATACATTTCATGGTGGAAATGATATTTCTCATTGGATTTCGCACCACTCTACCAATATGTGGATAGGTTCGTATATCAATCACTCGAACAAAGGGCCTTTTGACCAGTTTGAATGCTTGTCTCCTCCAATCTACTTTCATCAGACCAGAGTTTGTTTTATTGCCAGGTTCAACTTAAGACGTAAAAGTGCCCTTTGAAACTGACATCTAGTTTCATTGAAGAAATTGACTCTTCAGGTATTTTTCCACTTCCTATTTCTCACATTCTCTTTTATTCAAGTGCATTAGCATCATTCAAACCGGTATTTTTCTCGTTTTTGATATTTTCTATTTCTCATACATTTTGTGTTTCATCAGTTTTAAAGAAATGTGTGAAATTTTATTCAAGCAATGAAGAATTAATCAACTTTTGTAATTCAATTTTTTTGTCAAACAAAATATAACTGCATATCAGTACGAGTATTTCAAGATCAAATGTAAGCGCTAATTAATACGACAGAATAATTTGAGAACTTTTTAGAGTTAATAATCAATCAACGAAAGTATTGTCATAAATTTTCAGTTCCATGGAGGTCTCAAAGTTGAAGTTCGCATAATCAATGACAAAGCTCGAAAGCTCATTAGCACTTCCTAGTCTCGGCGCTGATAGTTTGTGGGCTCTTGACAGCAAACTGAAAAGGTGAAAGCGTCTCACGAGACTTGCGAAGTGGGAATCTGTGCTAATTAGTATCCAAGACTTTTTGTAGTTTTCTCATTCAATTAAAAAATATAAACTACGCTGACATAAACTCGTAAATTATAATTAAACATACAACGAATATTAAGTTACAAAACAGAAGAATTTAAATTACTATAGGATGAAATATGTGCCAGTAACTTTAAATATTTATAACAAGTGTTATAAATACATTGCAATACTTTTCCGTTCCATCAATTTGGAATCATTACCCAATGGCTATCCAATTTTAAAAACCTCCAACTTGATTATAAATGTTCTCCAAACCTCAGAAACTAATTGAGTTAAATGTTCTTAAAACCTCACAAACTAATTGAGTTGAAATGTGTTAATTCTGTTGCAGATAAAATTAAAATCGCGAAATTTCGATTATTTTTTGTTAGAAGGTAGTTTTAACTCTGCGGCTGTGAGTGTAAAACTCAGAGAAGCTGGTCAGCCTGAAATATCCATCTCAGCAGAAAATTTTCCCTGCAACTAGCTTGAGTAAAAAGTTCTTCCTTCTCTTGAGTGAACTTTTGCTTAATACAGCAGAAAAGTCTTATACGTAATTGAATTGTTATTTTTTAATTTAGATCCGTAGATACTTGTGGGAGTTGGAGGGCGATACCTTGTTGCAGTGAAGTGGTTCCGGGTGGTATCAAAGCGATTCTCGTCTCCATGAGAAATTGCTTCCACTTATTTCGTTGCCACACATGAAGGGAGATACGATATGTATGCCATGAATTTGCGGTGGATTACCGCAGAAATCGGAGTGTGTTGCTTTAAATTAAAATAATCTGTTTTCCTTGTGCTGGTCCCCTCAGAATGTTGGATCTGCCTAGGGGGCAAAGACAGTAATCGCATTAGTTCACTTTGCTCGCTTGTCCTTCATCAAGGCTCAACTTGTACCCATATCACTGCCATGTGCTTTAAATTAATTCTAACCAGAAATTATTTCTATATTTTAATAAAATTGAATGTTAAATGTCTAACAAATTGTATTTTCAAAAAAATGTAATTGGAAATCGTTTTAATTGAATGGCAGTTCTTTTTGGACAATTCCAAAATTTATGAAAAATTCACCCTCACTATTTTGGTGATAAATTATAATAATGAATTGTGGTATCGTTTCGGAAACTACAGTTTAGTTGATTACGTTGTTTGGTAAGAAAAACGGGTTTTGCGATTTACTCAGTTAATCGACTTTGGTAAATTTAATTTATGAAATTATTCCGGTAAATTAAGCCTCGAAACATTTTTCAAGAAGCTTCGAGCGCAGGAAGGAGTCGTTCTTAATTCGAGCACGGTAAAAACAAATCTGAAAAATTGCAGGCAATACGTTTTTGATAAATTATAGGCGAGTGTCTTGGAAAATTTATGGTTTGGCATTTTTAGATATTATAAAATATGAAATCTGTCAGAATAATTGCAAGCTATGAAATAAAAGATTACGTTTTAAGAAATAAACATTTAAAACATAAAATTTCGTATGTGTATTTTCAAGCATGTATATTACTTTTATACTATACAATCTAATAGCTGCTAAATAAAAATATATAATTATTTGACAGAAGTATATTTTGAAAAACCACAACTTGAAAAAGCTTTCAAAGAAAGGCGAACTCGAGTAAAAAACTTTTCTTATTACATGCTTCTTAATTCGCCAGAGACGTTTTCCATCTTATATTGCTTTTTCATTTCTTATAAAACAAAGGTCGTCAAAGTTTGCCTCTAGTCGGTTTTTTAAAGCGTGACGTGTTTTACTACCTTGTTTTGGTTTTTTTTTTTTTAAATAGTAACATTGTGAAAGTAAATTTTTTAAATCAGTAAATATTTTATGCCATAAGAAGTACACATTAGATATATCATAATAGTTCATCATGAATATTTAATAAAACGGACAAGAAAAAATGCTGAAGTTGCACCTACAGTTGTAGTGCACTTGAGCATGCGCAGAAGTACTGCGACATAACCTCTACTTCTGGGTTTTACGCTGTGGTAATTTTGACCTAACATATATTTCACTAGTTTTTGTGATTAGCGTAATTGTAGTAAATGCATCTACAGATTTTTTTCATGAATGATATTTAATGATATTGCATCTTTTACAAAAAGAAAAAAAATTGCTGAAATAGATTGCAAACTCATAAATATGAAAATGCCCGTTTCTTATAAATTTTCTTGAAGAACGAGTAAACTGCATATACTTGAAAATTGAGTTGAGATCAAGTGGTTAAAAGTTTCCTCGATATTCATTACTGCAAATGGAACTTTTTCATGTCCTCAGTGGATAAAGGTTGCAATAGCTCTTTTGTCAACCGCAGCACTCATGAGTCAAGTCATGTCAGAGATAGGGTCACTTTAGCACAGGTTGTTAGTAGGACGATGAGACAAGTGGCAGGTGGCCCGTCAAATGAGAGGGTAAGACCATGAGCATAGTCGTGTTTATTCTTGATGAATGATGACGATAGTGCACGTCTTCGGGACAATACCCAGTCCCCTTACAGTGCACTAGTACTTTAATTAAGTGGAGTCAGCTCACCCATTTTCCTCCTAGCTGATAACCTTAAGAACTAAGCTTTTCAGAAGCTTTTTCTCTCATTTTTAAATTTCTGCAATTATTTTTAAACTCAAGTTTTATAATTAGAAAAACTATTCCAAGATCTTTAAAATAACTATTCGAAAAGTTAAAATTCTTGAAATACTAAGTGAAGTGGATGAATTTAAGGCTTAATTTTATTCTTGTCTTTTGTAATTATTCTTTCGTATGTTTAACTGAATGATTAAATCTTTCTATGGTTAAATCTTTCTTATTCATAGAGGAAGTTTTGTTTTTTTAAATTATTATACAGTCGTCCTCTGAGACTTTAAAACAGGAAAACATAAACAAGTACAAAGATGTGTATTGCAAGGAAGCAAATTCCTTACTGGACTTTTGAAGAGTGATTGTTGATTATGTTTTGCTTTTATTTTGCTTAGTATCGTGGCCTCAGTTGTCTTTTATTTATTTATCGGCCAGGAGCCGGAGATCGATGCGGAAATACTGAAGAAAAGCAAAAAAAGAAAAGTCAAGTTTATTCCATCGTCAAGTACCGGACGGTTCACCAGCTATCAAGTGGGTTAACTCGACCTAGCTTTGAACTATCAAGCAGAGGTCAAGGAATATAACAAACGTACTTCCTGTGACACTGGAAATCCACTGTACTTCTCTACATTTCTGAAAAAATTCATTTCAACTCTTCCATTAATTCTTACAAAATGTTTCCTTGAAAATTTCGGCGTTTAAAGAGACTTTAACTCAAGCATATCGATTGTGTTTCTGAAACTAAGAAGCTGCCTTGTTAAAAAGGAACAGACAAGCGTGAATGGCTATTGTGACAGCTATTCTGTAGAATTCTCTTCTCAAGAGTTGCGTTTTATGTACCGAAAAATTAATTATACCTATTTGTAGTTGAAGCAGAAACAAGAATGAAAAAGAGCAAAGCGGAGACAGAAACGTCGACAAGTGTTTACCGTCGTTGCAAACTAGATTAATAGCTAGGTAAGCTTCGTTCGCGGCAATGAACCTTTTCGTTTTAACCCTTGACGAAGCGAAAGGTTGCAATTAACGTCAAAGTTTAACGATGCGAAACAACGTCTAGAAACTCTAGAAAATTGTTTGTATTGGTCTGTCACTGTCTACTTCCCACCCATTTTTCTTAAATCTAAAAACTATTTAGTTACTCAGTTTCGGAATCTTTTTGAAATCCTTACCCAATGTCCTAACCTAAATCATCGGACCAGGGAAAGAATAAGATTATGTAACTACTAGAAAAATTAATAACTTTAAAAATAGCACTGAATCTATCGTCCAAAGTTTCTATTCAAAATGGCAGAATACAAAAATGAAAGATTCTTTACCTTGAGATTAACTTGATGATCATAGAAGCTTGAGGGTGTTAATGCAGCTTTTAGCCTCCTATTTCTATAGAAGATAAAAGTAATAGCAGCCAGTAACATAATGATGACGGTCGTCAATATTCCGATCACCAGGCCGATGAATTGCTTTGATTCCGGTTCCTTGCTTTTATCTGGAACTACGTGAATACATCTTCTCTATATTATAAAGGTATAAATTTTGTATGAGATAATAAAAGATAGATTATTTTCTTAGCTCTCGCGTTTAGCTTACACAGATTATTCCATTACGTGAATGAAATTGTTATCGAACAAAGTTATATGTTTAGAAGATAATGATATATAATACAATAACCATTAATTTTAACAACCAGGTAGTTATTTAGATAATAATATATGCTTTCAATCGTAGAATAAATTTACTGATGATTAATATTTTAATAAAATTTTAATGTTCTTAACCCAATTAAAATTCGAGAGAGTTGAATTATTAAAAATTAAACAAGATTTGGGTATCGCAGGGCACAGCATTTTTAGTCATAAAATTAAAAATCTTAGTGTGGATTCTTAGTTGACGCTACCCATTGTCCATGGCTACCCGAATCTCCCTTAAGTTAATAATGCTATAACAATTATAAAACGTTCTTTTTATTGAAATAAGTGAGCTAATCTAACTTCGAATACACTATTAAGAGAGGTAGATTCAAGAGAAGGGCGACAGCTTATTAAAAAATAAATTTCGATATTTCAAAGCTTGTATTCAAAGCAAAGAGTGAAAAATGTATTTCATTTCTTGCGATTTGAGAAGATTCTTTTTAAACTTTTTTACAACTGGCGGAGTTATAACAATGTTGAAGAAGAAAATAGGTCGCGAATTCCTGGGTTTCTTTCAACGTAATTACGGGATTACATCATTGTGCAAATGTTATTTAAAAAACATGGACACGTACTCGTTCTTTTTCTGTGTTGCTGTGTAATTATTATGCTGTTCTTTTAATTTTAATCAGGATTGCTATCTTTACTTTGTTTTTCTAATTTGAAACGAATTTAAATGCTCGGTCTTTGCCATCATCCATAAATTCCGCAGAGTTACGAATTTTAATTCTACAAAATATGTTATCATCTATGAATGTGTACAAGAATATTTAATTAGCATTTTATTAAAAATGTTATTAATGTTTTTCTGTATTTGACATTTATACTCTACTTGTTTATATTATGTGCTTAATTCATATTTTTCTACTTTACTTCTCTACTAATTTTTATTTTTTTCTTATTTTTATTAATTTGAAAGTTAAAATAATTAAACTTACAAGAATTGTCAATGTTGACGTCCTTATTGAAAGTTGCTTTCACTTCATCCCTTTGTAATGGACCCTCATTGTTCTGATAAGGACTTCCGGTTGATAAAACAGTTGTGCTTTTGTTTTTCAAATCTTCATCATCAGTGTTATTCCATTCAAAAATCACTGTAAAATGAAACATAGAGATTGAGTTCATATACATTACATTATGTCATTTAGAAAATGCTATACATGACCTTTGTATTTTTCTGTCATGTTTACTAAAAAGTTTAGATGTTTGGGAATATTTTGAAAAATATTCCAATAGTGTTTCTTATTCTGTGTAATTTATTAAATTTGTGACCAAATTTTTCGTACGCGTATCCCTGAAAATGTTTTCCGTATGATCCCAAGAGGTAAAGAGTAAACCCTTGGGAGAATGTGGAAAAGGATGTCTTGAAATTCCTTTTAAAGTAACCCTCGCAAAGGATCTATTTTTCCGAGATTGTACAAACACAATATAAGCTATTGAATCACACGTTAAAGCTCCCTACTGATAGAAAGATTTTCAATGCGTTTCTCTTTTATCTTCTGAATTTAAAATACAAAAATTTCATGATTTTCCTTTATTTGAGAATTGTTTTACTTTTTATAATAATCCTCTTTTTATGAAATAGATAATTATGCAATATTCACTTGGTTTATTTTGAACTTTAGTGTACTTTTTTTTATCGATGCTACGGTTCAGTGGAGCATTTCAACTAGCACAAAAGCGATAGAGGTGCTTGTAATTGTAATCAAAATAAGAGATATTTAACCATTGATTTTATATCTTGAATTCCAAAATCATTTTTTAAATCACATTTTATTAGAGTTAAAAACATAATAGCAATTTTTATTATTATACAATTTATTGATCAATCGAAAGAAATGAAATTTTATTTTTAAATGAAACGTTTCTTGACAAAATGTTTCGTAAAATGAAATTACTATTGAAATTAAATTCCACGATTAATTCTTGTTTAAAATAATAATTTCTATCAGAAGCTTTCTTGACATGAAATTGGACAATAACTCAATTATAAATTTAATTATAATTGTCAATTATAAAGCTCATGTGAAATTGAATATAAATTTGTCAATTTGTTTAATACGAATTTGTGAAGGAAACTTTTTATGAAGCTGAATTGATTTGTAGATAAAATTGATTAAAGAATGTCGATAATTTTTTAACATTTCTTACGAATACTAAAGGTGGCTTTCAAGCTGACCCACATAGCACTGAACCTTTCTTAAATCTTTACTAAAGCTTTAAATGCAATGTTCGGAAGATTTAACTGCAAGCTTTAGGAAAGCTTGTATGAACATGTAAATGTCCGCTATGAATAAATGTTTAAAGGGAAGCTTTCCTAAATCTTGTATTTAAAGCTTTAGGCAAGGTTTTAGGCTTTAGGCAAGGTTTTAGGCTTTAGGCAAGTATGCAATTAAATCTTGCGAACCTTGCAGTTGAAGCTTTAGGAAAGATTTAGGAAAGGTTCACTGCTATGTGGGGATGTTAGTATTCGTAAGCAACTTCGAGAAGTTGCTCGAATCATGCAATTTTAAAAACGGCTAAATTGAGAAAAGCTGCAGCAAGAATACTGTCTCCGTAAAATTGATTTACTTTGCTCAATGTCGACATTGGTCGAAGATTACTTTTTGAGAAAACGGCGCCATCGGTTTACTTAGGAGTATGGTCATAAATCACAAGGATAGCGTGTTGCTTGTCTGCCGAGAACTTAAAGTTTACGAAATAGCTCAGAGGCAATTCAACTGAGTTACTCTCACCTGATTCAAAAATGACCTCACTGAGCATGATCCAACGCGCTGCAAAGTAAAGTTGCAATTTCAGAAAACGACCAGCTCTTGAATGCAACTTTATAGTGACGTCCCGAGCTTGTTCCAGTACCAAGTCAGGCATGTATGAAAACTGGACCGGTTCACCGATGAATTGACTACCCTCCACACTCAAATACACTTTTGCATGCGAGAAAACCTGTGGAAAGTAAAAACTTGCCTTTTTGAAATAGTTCAATATAAACCTTTCGAATATTAAATTATGCGGGGAAAAACGTCCTGTGAAAACTACAAGGCCGTTTCGTAGAATTTACAATAAGGTTTCTAATTTACATGCAATTTTTTTCCACGTGCACAAAATACAGTACCAGAAACAGATTAAGGTCATGTCCAAGAGCTCGAATGATAAAGTAGAGATCTATATCCATTTTTAGTGTTACCTAAAGTTTTTTTTACATAATAGTTAGTCAGACATTCATGGCACACTTGAAGGTTTCCTGAAATGATACTCAAAGTTTGAAAGCAATGTGTTTACTAGTTTTATTGTAAGTAGTGAGAAACCAATACGTCGATAAGTCTTTTTTACCGGCTTTTTAGTTTCTCACTACTTACAATTAATCTAGTAAATATATTGCTTTGAAACTTTCGGAATCATCTCAGGGAACCTTTAAGTGTGTCATGAATGTCTGACTTATTATTATTGAAAAAAGAAACTTCAGGAAAAAATAAAAATGAATGTAGATTCCTAAATTGTCATCTGAGTTCGTGGACATGACCTTAAGAGAAAAGAGGAAAGTAAAACCCTTACATTTACTGCTAATACTTTTCTCAAAATTAGTGAAAACTCAATTTTAATGAGAAACTATTTCCTACCTGAACATCTTTTGTGAAAAAATTATTCGTATGAAGATGCATGGCTGTGAAATTTCTGAGATAGTCAAATTCAAAAGTTATCTCCACCGGTTTTCCAATCAAGTTTAGTGTGTCGTTTCTCCAACCGACCCATTCATAACCTGTAATAACAGAACAATCGTAGCGTATTAGTATTCAAAATTTGCCAGGATTTATTAAGTATTTGTAACCCGACGATTAAATACGAGAAATTACTAATACTGTCGATTGAATTCATCTTTAGTACACTATGCAATTTCTTTGTGATCGTACCATCAATTTCTTGATGAATACGAGCTTTTGACATTAAGGTTTAAAATTTTAAGGGCTATGAACACGGCCAGGATCCTCATATCGAAAATGCAATTCATCATACGATTTTGAATGTTGACGTCTGCAAATTCGTAATTAAATTCTGTCAACTAAAAACCCAAAAAGAAAAACTAAATTCAGATTTTATTCATGAATTAATTACAAATTAAAAAGAAAAATATCCAAGGATGTTCGTATTTTTATTACAACTAAGAATATCTCTTTTAACTTTTCACAGATAATGGAAAATGTAAAGATTAATTTCTTTCGGTATCAAATTTCTAGGGTTCCAGCTTTTATTACATCGTCTTGCCCCATTCGCTTTCATATAAACCTTCCTGAACATCGTCCCTCGAGTAAATAGTTATCAGTTTCAGGCTGGTGTCCGCCATTACTTAGAGTTCTGCAAAGACATTCCTTAAGATAACCACTTAATAGTTCCCATTATAGGTACTACCATTATGAGTAATTTTCCCTCTTATCTCTCACAATTGAATTTTCAACATGAAACTTATTTCACATTGATGGAAAAATCTTTCAATTTCACTTCCATTGGAATTCTTCAATAGAAAATCCAATACAGTTTCGATAAATATTTCCATATGAAACAGTTTCATTCAATTGCTTTATTGTACAAATTTAAATAAACCAGATTCCAAACGTTCAACTGTTTTTTGATATTGCGATTATGTTAATATTTCTAAAGTTTCGTTTGGACATTGCAATTATTCACATGCATTATCCATTTTTGTTGCACTTTTAAGACATGGAACAAACCGATCAACTAAATTTCTTCTTTAAACTGACTTCTTGGTGGTAAATCTGGCATAATTACTTGGAAAGTCTTGACTATGTGCAAGCTTCATGAATAGACGTGACCACATTTACGTAAGAAAATATTTTCCTATCTAATATATGTATATATATATAAAAGATATGAAACCCGGTTATTTAAAGCTACTGCGGTAAAAGTTGGTCCTAAATTCGTTTAGCGAAGACGAAGCTTTAAATTTTCAAGCGAAGATTAAAGCATGACAGTGTCACTCGCTTATATTACTCATTTTCCATCCTTTGCTTTGTGGATGCTCAGAATTTCAAATCACGAAGCAGAAAGTGCAGCTACATTGAAAAACACATGCGCTGCCGGTAAGGCACCAAAATATCCACTTGAAATGGAAAGACACAAATGTATCTGGAGAACGAGTAAACAGAGCAACTTCGCTCAGCTTGTGGTTCAATATAAATGTAAATTGGAACAGATTCGAGTGCAACGAGCCTGCTGCTCTGGATTCTAGTTCCTTTAGTATTTTCCACAACAGCCTACTCTGCAATAGGGTTAGTAATATTACCTTATGGATGATGAACTTATGCTTTTGTATTTTCAATCACAAAAAGTGTTTTCTAAAATCTTATTTCGGTACTATTTTTAAAATCTTGTTATAACTGTTTATTTCAGCTGGTAACTTTAAATTGTTGGTTAGATAATTTTCTGTTTAGATACATCTTTAGTAGTTGGTCAAACGGAGGTTTAAATTGACAGGGAGTAAGAATGGCTGGAAATCGCAAGAAAAGTTGGAATCACACTTAGAGCAATGTTACCTTTCCCATTACCGCTGACATCGAGTCTAAAGTTGTCCGGACCTTTTTGCCCGTCTACCAATTGACCCAAACCACCAGAAAGGTATCCAGCATCTTCTTGACCATCGTACGTTCTATCTGTTAGGTCGACTTCCGAACCTCTCTGAATTCCTTGAGGCATCGAGTACGAAACTAGTCCCTCTGAAATCAAATTATATCAAACTTGTATCAAATTCGCTTTCTTGTTTATTTTTCTCTCAACTTGCACTAAGATTCTTTCGTTCGATACCTTTCCTATACTTTGAAGTACCTTCTTAATTGTTTAGATTTCTTTTAATTTAATAATTATGTTTCAAAAACTGCAAAGGGAAATCTTTCTTAATTGGAGTATATGATCATCAAATTGTAAATGATTCAGTGATTGAAATTCCACTCGAAATTCTCTCGCTATTAAGTATTTAAAACCAAAACAAAAGAGTACAATTTTAATCACACAAATTGCAATAAGATTTCTAATAAGAAACTAATCCTCTAATTTCTCAACTGACATAGAAAAATGCAGTTAGTGGGTAAGGATTATAACTCCTTGCACGAAGTTAATCAAAAATACATCTTTCTTCTTCACGGTGCTTTTCTGCAGATTTGTTCGCAACGAGATGTCATGGATTATTCAGGACGAAGAAAAGATTTATCAGAGAGGGAATTGTAACACGATTTCAGAAACCGCGATGCTTTATCTAATTACATTCAAATTCTGAGCAAAACAGTGAATTGATTTTAAATATTTATGATAATCTCCCAGTCACTGGTGGATGAATTGAACGAAATTTTTTTTAAAAGCGATAAAATGAATGCTTCTCCATGCATGCAACTAGTTTCTATAGTATTTTCTTGACAATTAATTTGCCTGATGCTCAATATTGTGTTTCTATTTTATTTTCAATTCGGCAGATAAATAAAGGTAATTAAAGGTTGAATTGCTTTCATATTGATCGTTTCAGTAATGGTTGTGACAGCAGCTCATGTTTCGCTACAAAACGAGTCATCAACTTTGAATGAGCTAAACGAGATGGGACAGCGGAATTTAGTGAATCCTTTTGAGAATATGAGTAATTGTGATAAGCGATTGAAATTGCAAATACTAAATGCATTAAAAATTCAAAATGTAAATAGAAATCAGTAAAAATCGTTCAACATTGTCAGAGCCAATAAGCAACAAAGTCTTGGTAAATATTACTCAAGTAAAAAATAAAGAATAGAATGTAAGAAATTATAAATTTAAAACAGATAGTAATAGAAAATAACATTATTAAACAAGTAAAAATAATCAATAAATACAACTGTAACAAAATATAATGTAATATAATGTCCACATAATTTTAATGAAAGAATAAATAATACAAACAATTTTTCATTAACTTTCCTGCGTACATGATCTCAATGTAAAGAACAAATTTGAATGGAAAATTTTTGAGCTGAATATAAAATAAACAATGTTTAAGCATTTGTTTGCATATCATTGACCATTATTGTTAATTTTACTTTTCATATTTACCGATAATAGAGTGAATTTTCAGTCATTGCTTTAATAAATTATTTATTTCGTGTTTCAACGAATTTATGAAACAGGTAATACAACACTCGTTTAATTGATTTCTACCATAATTACATATTGAGGACAAATATTTATCGAGGTAAGCAAAATTTTATTGGGAATATTCAAGGCTGTATGATTATTGAACATCATTCAGAACATGTTTTATTGTTATTGGCATAATATTATTGAAATCATGATAATCATTTACATTTTGGACAACTATTAAATTAAAGTTTGTCAAACATCAATCAAGTTATTATCAACTCGTTGTATTTTGCTTCCTCACAGATGAATCTTTGTTTCACTCTGTATTTGCAATTTCAATGAATCTCTGATTAGAAATAATAAACGGAAAAATATTTGTAGCTGCACTTACTATAGGTAATCACAAAAACTAGTAAATAATGATAAGATAACTAACAAGGGGACACTACTAGGTGTTTTTTTTTAAGAAAAATTTGAAACTTTGCCTAATGGTAACCCAGTAGGTGAGGTTTCTTTTGGTGAATCAGTAGGATGTTATACTCACGCATTCTCGAGAAAAATGCATTTGAATAATCGCGTTCCCCTCATATGCGCTGTGGAGAAACCTATTCTCGAAGCTTCGGCATCAAGTCGCCAGAGCCCGCGATTGCTATTTTTCTTTTGGGTGCTCGAATCTCGATTCTGACAAATTTGTTTTTCTTTTTATTTTATTGTATATTTTATTCTATTTTGCATATTTCTGCGTATTACAAACAAAATAAACAAATTTAATGCAATTTAAATTCTTTTTAAATAAACAATTTTTTAAAAATTCCTCGTATATCATATTATATCAATGGAAAAGTCATGACAAAATCATAAATTAATATAATTAATTGTATATATAACTACAGCCGTAGGTGCAACTACTACAGGTTTGCTATTCTAATTTACTATAGTAATTACAACTGCAGAATATTTTCCGTGTATTATATAAAATATTATGACTAATCATAAATTAGATAAATTAGAGAATTAAAGGTCAAAATCTTCGTACTCTCGGGACATTCAAAAAATCAAATTACCAATTAAAAATAATTTCCAAAAAATCTTCTGAAAAATCTTCTTATTGAACAACTCGATAATTAAAAATATCCATTAAAAGTCATGAGTAATTCATTACAGTTGAAAAACACAAACTTTTTATACCATTTGAGAAAGGCAATCCGTAGAACCGTTTTATATGAAAATTGAACATATTTCTCTCATAACGAGGATTGTGATTTGAAAAATGGGAGACAATAATTTTTTCGAGTTCCAAGAAGCGTGAGTTGCTAATAAATAAACAAAATTGGAGCTTTATTAAATTCACGCTCAGCAGGCATAGCTATCCGAATGTCAATTAACTTCATTGCCCCTTCTCTTTTATCGCCCTGGCGTTATACTGTATTTCCGGGAGGTGGTTCACGGACCAATGGCAGCCACCAGTCAAAAGCACAGATGGCTGTGCTTGCGCGAGGATATGGCTATTCGTCGGACCATTTCGGACTGGATTAATGCAGGCCCAGCTGCACCATCGTCGAGCCATCATAAATCTAACTTAATCTCAGATACTCGTATGACGGATATACTCATCAAATAAAGAATAGTTAGTAAAATATCGAAAATGTCATCGTTACTTTAAACCGGCTTCTATTTGAAACAAAACAAGTTACCAATTAGGAGCTTATACAGATTTTCACATCCCTCCAACAAACCCTTTACCTCTTTGTCATCAAATGTAAAATAAAATTTCCGATCAACGTGAAATGCTGAATTGAACATGCGATATTTTTATTCGGTTTTGTGTCAATCAGACTTTTATCGAACTATAAAGTTTATTATACTATTAGATTGATAGATTGATTATTGTAATCGTTCCAATATTGCCCATAAAATATTAATTTCCATGTAAAAAATATTCTCGAAAATACTGCTATTCGTGGAATATTATTTCTTGCAAGGATTAAATAAATCTTGCTGTTTAGGAAGGGAGAAAAGGAAATCAATGACTCTTCCAGTCGAGTGAATTTTAAGGGATGGAAGTCGATGAGGCAATTTTTGCGAGCGTTGTGAAAACATGAATATAAAAATAGGTTTTTTTTTCTTTTGGAAACAACCAGTGGAAAGCAAGAGTGAAGTTTTAATCATAAATTTCACTTACCGTTCCAAGGGCAGCCGTAAAGTTCTACTCGCATACAAACAGTTCGGATGTGGGTTGTGTACGGGATAAAGCGAATTTTAGTTGCTATTATCGGAGGATCAAAAATCTGCTCTTTCTCCTCATTCGCATTATTATTTCCCAGCAATAACTGTAACATAAAAAACATCCTTCTTTGTAATTTATTTTTGTTTTATAGTTTTCTTCTTATTTACTGAAAGCTTTTTGTGGTTTAATTACAACAATTATTATATATATGTGTATATATTCTACAAAAACATTTCCCTCTGAAAGCGTTTGGGAAAGTTCGTTTCTTAGGCTAAAGTCGTTAAACACACTATGTCAGTCAATGGTTCTCAATGAATTTTAAACGAGCCATTCAAATTGAATTGGTTAATTAGGAGAGTGCACTCAATGGTGGTCAATGGAGCGTGTTTATGGATCTAAGAAAATTCTTATGTAGGGTGACCTCATTTTCTACTTTCGATTAGTATACAGCGACGTGTGTACAGATACCAAATCTCCTCTAAATGTAAATTTAAACAATATTCCTTAAAATAATGTTTCGCCCATTTACTTATTTAACGTTAAGCAGTTTTTTAAACTGGAACCATTGAATTTATTATCATCTTCAATGTGTCTGAAGATTTTAAAGTACTATACATATATTTTTTGTTTTTTTTTTTGCTAGGGAATTTTGACTTTACAATTTAAACCTGTCACTATAAACAATCAGTTTAAATGTTCGTATTTTTAGTTCACATATTTCTAAAGCCAATTTCCTCTCTTTTATGAGAAGTTTGAAAGTTTTTACAACAGTTTGTAAAAATAAAATAATTTTTTGTTCCACTTTGCACGTTGGTTTGATTCTCAGTTTTTAATAATGAACTTTTAGTCTGATTTGGTCTTCGATGTTACTCTAATCCGGTTTGCGAATTCTACCCCTCGGAAAAGCATTTTCAATGAAAATTTTGATCACATTCTCTTATTGAATAAAAATGTGAGTGTTCTACTTTTGCTCAAATGGATGGAAATACGAATCATCCAAATAGTCGTTTTATTTCAAATGTATATAAAACAAGTTTATTGGAATTAATGAATTACTTTTCAAATAAATTGTACAATAAAATCGTGTTATGAAATTGAAATTAATTTTCAATGAAAATTGAATTTTCTCAATTACACATGCAATTAAAGTAGGTATCTGTGCATACATGAATGTGATGATAAATCATTTTCGAAATGCCAAATTAAGATTTATAGCATCGAATCATTATAACATAACTTTTTTGTCAAACAAAACTATGATGTTGTAGTGTGTTGAGCATTGGAAGAGGAAAAATTTAACGAAGCAAAAATTGTTGACCGATAGCTTATGGCTAGCGCGTATCTCGCCCGTGACGTTTCCTCCGCGATCAGCCATTTGATATTTTCCCGATGCAGATACTGTGCAAATGGATTCGTGCCGTTTTCCGTTTACGATGCATGCACAGTACTCCTATCTATCTACTCGATGTTATGTGTGTCCAACGCATGACGATCGTTGACAATATACTTTTTTATTCTCTTTTTCTAGTCACATGAATTATTTACAATATTATACATATAAGCCGTTGGTAGGAAAACAATGTTGATGTTAGAATGAAATTATGACTTTCAACTATATGTGGTTATACCGTATATGATACGTACGTTTTTACTAAAGCTATAAATGTACGGTTTAAACTATTAGCGAGAGAAAAATATTGAAATCTACTTTCAGTAGAAGTGAATTACTGACAAATGTAATTGGAATTACTGAGTTATTTTTTTGATCATGTAATAAAAAGCTAATGTGAATCATAATATCCCTAAAAATAATTGCAAAGTTCATTAACATACGAATAAACTGAATTGTAATTCAGTTTCGATGATCTACTTTAGTAGATCATCGAGAAATGCATTAAAATAACCTAATAACAATGCTTCAAAATTCATGAAAGAAGGAAACTATTTTTATAAACTAGTACATGAAGTTTTAAGTGAAATATGAGGTTTAAAAAAGATTCACAAATAGAAAAGAAGAGAATCATATGAAAAAAAAGTAATGAAATTACCAACTCGAGAGTTTTATGGCCCAAATTTCATAAACCAAGTTTATTTATTATCTCGGTAGTTATACGACATAAATTCAATATAATCTTTTAAAAATTTGTTTTGTTTCAATTTCATGTAGAAATTTTGCAATTGTACGGAATTCGCAAATGGCACGTCTCTCTTAAACTTGTGGTTACACGATCGACGGCTGGAAATGGCCACAGACGCGCACTACAGACGTAGAACGCATACTCGAGCACAACCCTGGTGTCGGGTCTACGCGATACGAATAATTAATACACCCATAAACAAGGGCGCGGTGGGTACACGATATCGTCGTACCGACACATAAAATTGATACCCGGCATGCACCAGCACCCTATTTTGCTTCCTGTAGAAATCACCTCTTCTACTTCCTCCCATCTCTACCCCTTGTCACTTCTCCCTTACCCATCCTCTCATACATACAAATTTTGAATACCCTTATATAAAAGATGTTAATAAATATACTACTCTTATTTAATATCTCATGAAACCGTGTTTGGAACCTAAAACGTTTGTAAAGTGATATCTTTGTGAATATTATGTCGTAAGGAATTATATATACATACGCATTTCGTAATTTTAGATTTTAGGGTGTTGATTAAATTGGCAAAAACTGTTTTACTTTACCGAGGAAAAAGAATTTAGTGCTTCATCATTAAAACTACAAAATTTAAGTGGATATTGAGGGGTAATCATTTCTTTGAAGAATTAATTACTATGTTGACTCTAGAATGAAGTGAAAATCAGACAGTGATGATTACTTCATTACTAATTTGAATAATCGAGACACTCTGATGAGAAGAGTTCTGAAAATTAATAAAAAATTACGAGTTCAGCCAATTAAGAATCTTGTCTGAGATATGTATTAAATTTCCTTGATGAATTTAAACACCACTGTCTGGCGAAGAAGAGAAATTATACAATTACTGGTTAATAGTTGGTTATTTAAAAACAATTATTTCTATATTCTCAAGAGCTCGATAGCCGTGATGTTTAATTCGCATGTGGTCGTTAGGTTAGGTAGCTTCGAATCTTGATAGAGTTAATTTCATATTAAATTTAATTGTAATAGTCTCCGGTGATATGTTCCCGATTTTAGAAAAAGAACCATGTGGATTATGTCCTTTTCTTATTAAGGTGTTTTTGTGGTGAATTTTGTCTTGTTCGGACAGGTACTCCCTGGGTCATTAAAACCTACATCAAGCTCCCTTTGTTTCCCTTGGTCCTACCTATTGTTCAGTATGTGTTGCAATTAATCAGAGAAAGAACGTCTTATCAGCTAATCCTTGCTCTGATGTCGAACACCCGATCTTTAAAAGTAAACAAAATTGTTATTAATCTTTTTTAAATTAAATTTTTCTCTACACAGTTTCATCTTGGAATTTGCTACATACGGATATGTACTGGAAAGCATACATTCTCTCTCTTACGTGTTCATGTACGTGAACTTTTATAAGATCTTGTATAAGGATTTTAAGCCGGATAGAGAATTCTTTGCTATCATAGATAACTATTTTTTTTAGTGTAATAGCTATTGAGCTGAATATGAAGGTGGTTAAAATTATATCATCTATAAATAATTTTTAGCTATAGAATTATTAATATCGCTTCCTTTTTAAGTGAAGTGGTTCTAGTTTGACCACTTAATTATTTTTTTGGCTTTTTGTTAAATCAGTTTTGCTGGATCTTTAAGTTCTAATAGTTTGTATGTGCTTGTATGCAATTGTTTGCCGATTAGAAGCTTCTTATCTTTTACAATAGAGGATTTTGACTTTGTTAGCAAGTGGTTTGTATCTTGAAGCAACCTCGACCCTTAAGCACTCTTATGCTTCAACCTTCTACCTTAAAGGCAATTCCGACCATAGAGTAGCTTCTAAAATCGACGCTGAGCTGATTAGTTTATACAAGTTTCCTAAGAAATCTGGAAAATTATAAAGAAATATGTTGTTAGACTTTTTACAAGATTTACGAAAATTTCAACATATTTTGCTTCTTCATAGAGAGAAACTATTTTTTATTATTTAAATAACCTTTGGCTTTTCTAAAGAATAATTAGAGTGTAGTGAAATCGTAAATTATGAGTAAACTGTAATTACATGATGCCATTAATTACTTATTGATTCAAGATTTTTACTTCATTTCTCTTCTACTAAAACAGCATCAGTAAAAAAATCGTTTTCATTAATTCTATTTTGTACTCCATTTTCTACATATTCCATTTTTCCTTTCAAATGCTTTATACCTTAGCAACTAGAAATGTTGTGTTTAATAAGCGGAGCAAAAAATTGTTTCAGTCTTTCAAATGTTATCCGTTAAAAGCATGTTTACATTTAAAGATAATCTCTCATTTTTTGAAGCTTTGGAGAATCTCTTGTTCTTACTGACCACTTGAAGTAGACATAGTTTAAGGATCGATGACATGATTTGCCAATATACGTTTGCCAAGCGAAACGAATAAAATTTTCCTCTTTCCTTCCACTTCGTTGGAAAAAGATACGTCATGGAATTTTATTCCTCACTCTTGTCGATTTTCGAAACGACAGAAATAACTCTCCTTTTCAAGAAATAGCTCTCGAAATGAATGGAAGTTCAAATAAATATAGGAACATCGATGGAAGTTACCAATTACCAATCGAAATCATGTAAATGTTATTTTAGAATCAAACGATTGATAGATTTTTGAAGTCTATTAATTCATCCTCATTGTAATGAATCATTTGCAACTTATACTCAACTCGAGCTTTTTCTCTGGTTTCACTTATGATTCGCTTATTCAAAACGAAATAGCATTTCTGAGTTGACTTAAATAGACTGATTAAAATTTTAATAAAGGAGAGCAATAATTTACGCGGAAAGTTGACGTCTGCTGTCTTGGGAATATTATCAAAATGTTATCTCGTAATGGTCTCCTGGCATATTGCGATTTGAGCTTGGACGAAAGCAGGCGAAAAAGGGGAGAAGAATGAATATGTTAATTGGCTTTGGAATTGGCTGTCCCTACAGGTGATTGATTAAAATTCGATACGTGGTCGTCCCGCGGCGGTGGCGAGCGCTGAAGCGCGTTAAAGTTACCCTTCAGATAAACGAGATTGAAATTCCGATGGAAATCACGAAGCTTACTCGCGGACTTAACAGTATTACCAGCCAAGTTAAACAGAGCGACAACTTTTCGATATCCCAACACGATTTTCCCCAACTGCATGTCAGCATCACCTCCTCAAACTTGATAATATCCTCGTCTTACGTATCAACTTCCTGCCAAGTGTTGTTCTTTTTTTTAAATAAATTTAAACCCCCAATTTTATAATTTAGGATAATTAGGCTTGCATTTGTTATTGTAGAAGATTTTATTCCCTTAATATCCATTTGACCTGCGTATAAAAATATCAACCTCGAGTGCTACCTTTACAAGTAATGGGTAGAGTGCTACTCTTTGACGACAAGAAACATAAATGAAGATAAATAGTAGAAATTAACATCACATCATCATTAAAATAGAAATTAGCGTACTCATATTCTAAAGCAAACAACTATTAAAAGAACAGCATCAACGTCGCTTTTGTTCCATTTTTGTTTTTTGTCCGCTTTTGTTTTATTAGACGAGAAGTTCATTTTATTCTGAAAGAAAAAACTTGCGTATTGATTGGATTCTTATGTATGAAATTAGATTATTAACAAAAGGTAACTTGATATTTTAATGATGAGAAGGTTCTATTAATTTTTAATGAAGACATTTTTCCAATTGCATCTCAAGATTTAATGAAATGAAATCTTACTGTATGGTAATAAATTCTCGAACTTTATTTTTGTAGATAACCTAGTTGCGAATTGTTCGAAAGAAGCTGAAGGCGTAACCGCTCAATTTTCTAAATCACCTGTCTCATTAGACCATGTGGCCCACTTCTACTCTACGCAAAGACAATAGCAAATCGAGGTAGTGTTTCATTAGCACGGACAAAACTTCGTGAAGGTCGTCTTCCTAATCCACTAGTATCAGCTTTACGTTCCTTCGGGCATTGTTATTACCTCTGGATGAGTTTCTTTTTATAGAATACGAAACAAATGAAATGTGGATGAATTCTCAGAAAAAACGTAATTATGAGATTAAAAGGAATTATGTTAATTTGTGAAGATATTAAAACTAAGTAGAGAATTAATAATTAGTCTAAGATTGAAAGAATGTTGTATATTAAAGTCTTAATAACGTGGTGCTATATTCATCTCTGGGTTGATTTTTCCCATTAAGAGAAAGAAGCTCTTGAATTTGAAAATTCTCATAATTTTGTTGGAGTTATATAACCAGATTATTAGAAAGAGACTCTTCTCGGAAGTCATTATGAAAATTGCTCACTGAACTAATGAAATGAAAAGTTCTTGCTACTAAATAATTATTACGTATTGAATTAAGAGAACTTTTAAAATTATTTAACACTTTTTTAACATTGCATGAAAAATGAGATTTAACAGTTTTTTTTCTTTGATGGACGGTTAATACCTGCGTAAGGATTCTAGTATATCTTTCCTATTGAGTCTGCAGACTTCTGCAGCTTTTTTTAGGCTAATAGTATCTCCAAAGAGTGAAACCAACAATGTTATTTCGCTCTTTTCTGTGTTCTATGAGCAGCCATCTTTTGAATTCCAAGGCCAATTTCGCATTAGAAACATCCACCAGCAGATCAAACCCAACAGTCTTGTCTCATCTATTCGTTTTTGCTAATCTGTCAGAGTGTCTTGTTATCCTTTATTCGACAGTGTTCTGGGACCCATAGGATGAGATCGCGGTTCAGCAACTCGGTTCGATGTCTTATGACATTCTCATATATGTAGGACATCCCTAGGATATTCTTGAGAGGATGTCGGATATCTTGAAAATGCCCCTGTTATGTTCTAGGATATCCACTGGACATACCAGAGATATCCAAATTTCTCATCTCTAGGACTTCCTTTTCCTTTAACACAATTTTAGAATAAATAAAATTTCATGATCAGGATTCGAACCCTCGTCACGTAGCAAATGTGGAGAGGCTACGATTGTGACATACAGACTTTGATGGTAATCATTAAAAGTAACTATTTTTTAGGGTTTCAGGGCCGAAAACCTTATAGTTTCGCTATGGCGTCCGTCCGTCTGTCTGTCGTATGGTCTGTTTCTAAGGAAGCTCTTGAGAGGCTCGGCTTAAGCTCTAAAGGCTCTGATAAGGCCTTTGGGAGATTTTGGAGAGGCACCCTATAGGCTTTAGAGAGGCTTTCTGGAGGTTCTGGAAAGGCCTCCTACAGACTCCGGAAAGACTTCCTAGAAGCTTTGAGGAGGCTTCCTAGAGGCTCTGGAAAGGCTTCCTGAAGACTCTAGACTGGCTCTAGGAATGTTCTAGGGAAGTCCTGGAGAGCTTCTGCAGAGTTTATACGACGCTTGAATAGAAGCTTTGTGTGGTTTTTGTAGATTCAGGTTCAGCCCCAAAACCCTCGATTGCAGACACATTTCGACTGCTTTTCGTACTGATTTTTAAGTAGTAGTTTTCTTTTAGTTATCTAGAGTTTTATTCATCATTTTGCATCAGTATCAGTATCGCATGAAATCTATCATGGGATCCCATATAGATAAAATAGACGACCAAATATGAACTCTTTATTAATGTAATAGATCTTTGTTAAGCATTCAATATCTTAGGGACATCCATAGGATGTCACTTTTGCTTTGATACGTGCACAAAAAAAGCACGGATCTTTCTCGCACTTTGGTAAAGTGTGGGGGGAAGTGTTTAGAGAGCGAAACCTATAAGTATACGCATTTAGAATGTTTTCATCAAAAGACCGTCACTACGAAATGCATGATCTAATAATTACAGAGTGCAAAAATGCCAAGGAAAATGGAAACTATTAGAAATGGATGCTAAGAAAGAATAAAACTTGAAAAAACCTTGAGGATAAAGGAGTAGAGAAGAAAAGGAACTTTAAATAGACAGGATATGGAGAACCAAGGGATGCTGTGAGGAAAGTATAGAAGAAAAGGGTCATTGTGAGAATTGAGGATGGAGAATAAGAATGCTGGGGATTTGAGAGGCAGAGAAGCTTAGGATTCTGGAAAGGGTGTAAACAGAGAAACGAAGGACGTTGCGAGGGAAGGAAGAGCGAGGGAAGGAAGAGCGAGAGAGAAAGATTTTAACTAGAAACAAGACGTGGTTGGTCTCTTATGATAACAATCCCAGCGATGCGACACGATAAATCCCGCGGGTGAAAGTTAGTTCGCGCAAGGGTTCTGCAACAATATGCCCCCAGGCGGAAAGCAAGGCTATAGGGGCTGTTCCTTACAATACTTGACTACCCACAGTTCAACCTCGCATTAAGAGAAATTGTTCGCGATGAGAAATAGTTATAACTCTACAAAACTATGTTAACAATCTAAACATTAACAATAGAATCACAAGTATCAATGGAAATGGAAGCCGTAACGTACAAATAATGATATAAATATTTTCCTCACAATATAGTTGTGAATAATTTATCAGAATATGATAAAATAATTTCTTATTAAGTAAAAAGTTGTTATAATTAAAATCCAATGTAGCTCAATGAATTGTTATATTTGCAGTAATTGATTCTGTTTATTTATAGATTTCTTTAATTAATTAGTTTGGATTTAATTTAAAGAAAGAATTATTGGAATATACATTTGTGAATTCGTATTATTGAACAGAGAAATGAAATTCGAGACAGTTATAAATCTGCCGATTGGAGGCAGTGGTGTGCACGAACGCATGTACATGCCTCCATTTATACCTGAATTGGGAATATGTACATATTAATAGAATCCTACATTCGAGGCAAGTCGTAACGTATCGTTCGATACAATTTTTACAAAAAATATGTCCTCAATCTTTTAGGAATAATAAAGAGATTCCTGTTACATCATTAAAATAAATTAAAACTTAATTGTTATGTAATTTTACTGATATACTATCGAGTAATTTTAAAAATAGTTTTTATGATTTATAACTCGGAGTAGAATTTTCTGCTTGTAATGTCTTATAAATAATATTAAATTTATGTTCACAGTTAATTTTTTATGGATTCTTCTAGCTACTTAATAATAACACGTATCGTAAGTTTCAGTTTAATTTTTAAATTAATTAGTGTAGCAAATTTCCTCTCGTAATACCAAAAGAATGATCAATCAGTATGAAAGCCGTCCAACGTTATTCAAAGATTTTTATTGTCTTGTATCACAAGAAAGTAAACATTTATTTTTACTTTACAAGCAGATTGTTTCTTCTTAGAATTCTCATGAATCGGGTTATTTAATTATATCCTGGATCTGATTAAAGCAGGATGTTATATAAAACAGCCAGTAAAAATCTTCTTACTTTTACATACGTTCAGCTTGGTTTCACGAAATTAGTTCCTAATTAGAACAATTGACATCGTTGAATGGTAATTTTACCTATCGTAAATTAAAGTGTTCTATATATTATAAAGATTCTTCAACCCAATGTGATGAGCGTTTTTTAAGCCATTCTAACGAGACTGTCGATAGGAAAAATGGCATAGCAAAGGTTAGGTCACGTACGACTAGGCGATAACGTCGTCGTTCCTGGCTGTATTCAAAGTGGAATGGTATGACTAGGTAAATGTACGTATCCTCTTCTTTCACCCCGTCCTTTCTGGATTTTCCAGTAACAGGAGGTTCTTCTCACTTTGAGCAAATCTGCGTGAAAACGGGTCTCCTATTTGGATCGCCGGCTGTCGAATATCAAGCGTCATTGGATGGCCTGTCCGAATAATAAATTCTCAGGAAAGCTTCAATTTGGCTGCATCCATATGTAGGTCAATTTTTTTATCAATTTTATTTTGAACATTTTGTGGAATTTTGAAATTAAATTACATTATCTGTTTGATACTTATAATAGTAGAAAATTCTTTCCAGTTTTCAGAGATATGCGAGTATCTGTGGCTTTTTTAAAAAATAAAATAAATAATAATGAAAAATAATTAATAATAATAACAGTGAGAAAACTAATTTGAATGTGTTGAATTTTCATTCAAGTAATCTCAGATCGTTTTCAAATATTGCGCGGTTTAATTAACTTGTTTAGATAGTCGCGCGAGGGCAGCACCGTCCACTTCTGTGCACTAAGAACCACAATCTCTTTCTGTATTTTCTATTTTCCTGGGTGAGTCGGTGACTACCCTAGCACCTTATTTTACAAAGCTTTTCTCAAACAAGTAATGAATTCTTTTGAAATGTAAATAAAATAAATTGTTTTAATATGCATATTGTCTTTTGTAATAAAACAGTTTAACAAATATTCAAAGATTATCTAGCAATTAATTTAAGGTTATCGACGAATGTAGAATTGTGAATTCGTTTCATAAATTTGCAGAGTTGCGTTTTAACCACTTATTCACGGATTTACAATTATTAATAACCTTTGTGTTTGCGAATAGCAAAATCAGTGTGATGCTATTGTATTATATATTTCGAGTACGCCAGCTTTTGTAAAAATTATTTGCCTCAATTTATGTCGCATTCGTGAAAATATTCAACACACTGCTGTACAAAATTTGAATTCTGTAAGCATTATATCGAGAAATAGGTCTGTTTTGTTCATTTAATAATGGAATTTCATATTGACAGTTTTTATAAATAAAATACTCGAATTTAATATAAATTGAAAGTATCAAATAATTGTTTCAATTGTGATAAAATAATTTTTTGTTGGTTGCTTTAATTGTTTTAATTCTTTTTATGTTGACTCGTAAATGAAATTTCCTATACTTATTGTATTGTTGGGTTTCAATTATTATCATTATTGTGAAACTTTTATAAAAAAAAGAATACGTAAAATAAATTTAATTACCTATATCTATCTGAGATAATTTAATTATATATATTTATATATAGTTTATTCAATTCGAAATTAGGGAGCTTCAGTCTGGAGCAATTTGATTAATTGTAAATTAGTCATGACGATTATCGTCACTTTATGGCTACAGTTTTAAGCAAATAAACCACTTATCTCATATCGATGATTTTGATAGCCTAATGAATATTACTGGTAAATTATCATACTAAAGAGACGTTGATTAGCACGTAGTGTTTCGTAATTACAGCCGAATAGATTAACGATATGAATAAATCTGCAGTAATTAATTGTTCTGTATTTGACTTCATTCTATTTTTAATTGTTTCTTGGTCCTTTGGTTCATTGACTAACGTGTTAAAAAGATTTTTTGATACATTAAGATTTCGTGTAAGTGAAAAACCTATTTTTATGCATTGAATTGAATTTAATCCTGAATTTAAGAAAAGTAGAGTGTATGGTAAGCTCGTTTCTACTTGTCTTTTTTCTTTCAAAACCTCTTTTCTACCAGGGGTATTCAAGTAAAAGTAGATCATCGTCGTATTCTTCTACAGTAGACTCGTTTTCTCTAGCTGGAGTTCGTCGAGAATAATCAAATTCTTCCCACTACATTATTCAAGAGTCCTCCATAGTCTTACTTGTAGAGAATAGTGTATCGGGAAAACGTACAGCCAATTGCAATAGCGAAGCACTTACCTCCGTACTACTTCGATTTCTCCAGCGCACCCACTTGTTGAAGCTTGGTCGCCAATATTCGATGAAGTATTCTTCCGTGTATTCGACGCCTTTTCCATTGCCGAACCTCCCCTGTGTTCGAGTCGACGTTATTACTCGCGGATTGTGAAGATTCACTTCCAAAAATTCCTTTCCTTCGCTGGTTACCATACTCCGAGGACACCAAGCACCTCCTCCTCTATCTTGTCTTAACCTGCAAATTTTTAAAAGTTAAAATTTCCAATAACAGGACATGGTCCATTATAAATTTATTAATTGATAAGAATCAGACAGGAATCTGTTTAAAGAGACAATTTGCCACATGAAACACCTGAAAAATGAAAAGAAACATATCCAACTTCAGTTTGAATGGTTCTCTAAAATTATTTTTTGAAATGGAGAATTATTCTTTTTTTACGAAAGTATATTTGAAATTATGATCGAGTCAGAAAATTTCTTATTGAGGTCAACAAGGATTTCATTTCTTCTACCTTTTCTGTTCACAATTAAATTTAAAATCTCATAAGAATGAAGTGCTCTATGATCACAATTTTAGATATGAGATTTTTAATTCAGTTGAAACAAGCTCTCGATCTCCATAGAAATATTTTCGTCGAGGACACTATCATCGACCGACATACCCGCATGCAAACAATATACCAGAGAATTTCACTGAAAATGTTTGCGGTTAATTAGCCAGTAGTCGTTAACAATGCTCAACCACCAGAATTACTTTGACATAATAAATTTGTTGCATCGAATTATCTTTGCGTCTTTTATGCAATTATAACTACCTCAAGGGCGTCATTAATAATAATTGCCTAAACTCTGAAATGTTTTCCGCAAAGGTCTAACAACCGTTACATTAATATTAATATCTATTGTTTTAATTATCAACGTTAAATGAGTGCTGATTTTGATGGGTTTCTAAACTAATAGGAAATCAGGTAGATTCACAAATAGTTAATCTATCTTTATTTCTTTAATATCTTTACTTCAATATATCTTCAACATAACTTAAAAACATCTTTTGCTTCCTCATAGGGAAGTCCTTTAAAAGTGTTATTTAAATATTGTATACCTTTAATACAAAGGGTAATGAAATAGATAATGATTCGACAAATAATTATATACAGACAATACCTAATACGATAATGAAATCATATATTACCTGGGGTTAAGGATAATTAATTTGCGTTCAGCTTAAGTAACAGTAATTACATTGAAATTAATTAGAAGGTGCATGTGTTTCTTCGAAATTTACTACTACAGATACAGATCTTATTGACCTTAAATGGTCTCGTTGAG
This sequence comes from Ganaspis sp. Gsp50, assembly GCA_011057455.1. Taxonomy (NCBI): domain Eukaryota; kingdom Metazoa; phylum Arthropoda; class Insecta; order Hymenoptera; family Figitidae; genus Ganaspis; species Ganaspis sp. Gsp50. The sequence continues at coordinate 10,425 of WNHD01000143.1, read as the reverse complement.
GGAAATGCATCAAGGGTCCATGAGACGCAGCCCAACCAGTAGCATTATGCCATCTCATCAGTCGAAAGCCACATTAGCAATGCTAATGACCACGAACCGTCACGTGCTACACTCGACTAGTACCTCGACAATTCGAAACCACGATCGTTCGTTATTTTGCAATAGACACTCCTCCTGCTACATGAACATTAACGATCCAATTCGCAGTCTAACATTAGTGAAACAAGACACGTCACTAAAAGTTAACATTAATTCGAATATCTCTCTTAAAATAAATCACCAAAAAGAGATTAAAATACTTCTAAAGTGTTTAAAGAAACATCCCATTTCATTTAAATTTGATCACCTGTGTTAGAAGCGTTTCTGTGACACCTTTCTTATAGCTGTATTGTAAATTAGGCAAGAGCTCAGTTAAAAACTAACGAGATAAACGTCCACCATTTCGAAGGATGTTTCTCTTATATTAGAAGGACCAGCGACAATCGTATGTTTAAAACAATCTGAAGCCTAAAGCATAATTTTTTTCTTTACATGATTTGTTTCACTTGATCTTTATTTTATTTTATCGAGTAACATCTTTGTTTTTATTCAATCTTTTGAGCTTTCATTTTTGTTCATCTTGCCTCTGACAACCAACACCGAGAAAAAGAGAGTCCACCGTTGTCTTTTCTGCTCAAGCAATTTGGTGCACTAGTCGAGACCGAGTTCAGTTATCCTTCCACTTGCTTCCTTCAATCGACCTTTAGCCTTCTGTGGAATTGAAAACTCCTCAATGTCTATCGCCTCTTCCAACCTCCTAACTTCAACGGCGATTGCATTCTCGACTGCAATTTTAAAGAGAACCGAATACATTCTTTAATAATTGAACTGCATCAAAAGACTCGTAAGATTCGAGTGTAGTTCATTATCCTTTAAACTATGTGCAAGAAATGCTCGTTAAAAGTTGAAAATATAATTTCTTGTATAAGATAAAGAAATACAAATTTCTTTTCTAATAAAATTGTACAATTCTGTATGTGAGAAGTAGATTGAAAACAACTCTTACCAGACGACAAAGATAAATTGAATGGTCATGTGTTGTACACAAGAAAACTAGTTCTCCCTAGGGAGAGAAAGTGTCCTGGCAAGCAGACTGTTTTGTCCCTGCAGGGAAGTGAAGCGATAGCCAACAATGTAAAGATTTTTATACAATTTGCTCTGATAAAAAAATAATATCAAAACAGAAAAATGTATAATTCTTTTGATTATAAAGATTTTCAAACAATTTGCGATGATAAAAAATGACAGTGTTAAGAATTACAAATTGCAAACATTTGGAATAGGTTTGTTTTAAAATTAAAAATTGTAAATGATACATCCACACGTCTGTCCACAAAGATAAGAATCGCGTACTACTTGAAAATCTTTAGAGCTTAGTCTGAATGGTAAATGAATTATAAAATCGGTTTTTCACAAACCATTTAAAAGCGAATCAACCTGCAAACATAAAACGTAAAGTTATCTTTGTGGTAAAATATATTCTAACACAAACTAATGTTGTAAATATTTGTACTACTTTTATACGAAAACATATCCAGGGGTTAATGATTATTTGGCAATAAAAGAAGAAATAAACTGTTGACGCATTATATGAACGTTCTGTAAACATTGTCCTTTTTCAGCTCAATAATACTGGGAGCGAAATTTTATCGTAGCATTCTATATAACACATAGTCTGTTCGAGGCGAGCAACATGTAATTACGTTGTAAGAAGTTTAAAAAATTTATCTCATAATTTTACTCCTACAGGATTGGTAAAATTTTCTAAAATTAAAAAAGTTCCTCTTTTAAAGGGTTAAGCACATTTTTTGTACTTTCATAGTTTTCTAATAATCTCTTTTGAGTATCTAATTAATTGCCCTTTCCTTTCTGTTAATATCAAATTAAAATAAAATTGTAACGTTACTCTTTTCGGAGAAAATAAAAAATACTGTTTATAAACTAAGAGATTTCGTCTCATAACAGTGGGTCACGTTTTCATGATAACGAATCAGAGAAGATCGTCGAAGTCGAGGTCCTTTAAAAGGGCGATTTCCTTAAAATGGCGTTTCAGCCAATTTCCAGCATTATTTCCACTGGAATGTTATTGCTTTCTTCCAGGGCATGCTTTCCTGTATTCATATTCAGAATGCTCGAGTGAGGTAGAGAAAACGAGATGGAATATAGTGACGAGGAAAGAGGGGGTGGGTCGGCTTACTTCTATTATCTTTGGGTTACGTGCGTCGGTAAAAACTAATTAAATGTCTCCATAATAGGGGGATTTCTGATGATAACAGCAGTTATGTAGACTCGTTAGGGGCGCCACGATGTCCTCTGTTGATAAAGTGCTTTTTTGAGAATTTGATAAAGACTAATGTCAGCAGTAATTACGTACCATGACTGACAATCCAGTTTTGATAAACTCAGTAGATACTTTTCACTATATTCAATGCATGTGAATATAAAAAATTAAAATAAAGATAAAAAGAGCTTTCAAAATACCTATCACTTGAAAGGTATTACTCCAGTGAAACTGTATTTTCAAGGTATATTTTATTTCGTGTCTCCGAAAAAGCTCCAATTTTTCTGCTATGCAAAATGTATTTTCAAAAATCAGAGGTGAAAATGGCAAAACACATTTTTTATGATGCGGATTTTTGTATTCACATAGTATATTAAAGATTTTTAAATCGATAAACATAGTTCAACTTCAAATTTTTTTTACATTTTTTACAATAAAGTAACTTGTACGTCAATAATCTCTCTCTGCAATGAATGTAACGGAATATTTTTTGTTTTCTCTTACGATGATTTTTCTATATTTGTTTTATTGTATCAATTTTTATATTTCTTTATAATACGTATTTAGCGCTATAAAATGTACTTAATGTTTAAGCTATCTGGGATAAGTGTATTTTGGAATTAATTAGTAGAGAGGGAATTGGGCTAATTAGGGCATATGATGTATATGGAAATCCAGACTTGCATTGAAATTATAGGTATATCATGCTGATTGCAGGTTCAGTTGACACTCTGATTTGGGTAATGTCAATAAAAATTATTTCTTTCTTTGTTTAGGATTTTCTTCCAACAATAAATAACTGATTCCTTTAATTCAAATATTCTTTTGCAATTGCATAAAGATGAAAAAAGAATGCGGCAAACTATTCAACCAAAACCATGTTAAATTTAAAATCCATATATTTATAATCTTTACTAATTTCTTTTATTCATTATAATTCCTTTCAATTGTATACTAAATAATCATTGGAATATTAAATAACTTCAGATTTTCAATATTCTACAGCGATTTCCTATTAATTTTCATTTATTTAGGTTGATTCTTAGTTTAACAATCTCTAGACTTCGAAGTTGTGACGCTACAATGCACAAAAACGCAACTAGTATTATCAAATAAATTATTAAACAAAAATCTCACACTCTCAAATAATTTGCCAGTCCTAATATTTACTCTGATAAAAGTAATTTCATGATTATTGTTTTTGCTCACAACCAACCGGTTGTACTACATGTACTCCGTGAGAATTTCGTGAGCAACTGTGTAAAAATCTTTATTCAATAATCTGCTTTAATCAGATACTGCATTTAATATAATAAAAAATTATGGAAATCTAGTATCTTACAGTAATAATTCATATAAATTCCACTTTTTATACTTTGTATAATTATCTTTTCAAAAAGAAAATGCCAACTTTAACTCTGATTTAATTTAATTCTTCTCACAATTTTATCGTTTACGTTACTTTCTTATCCAATAGCGAGATGCAGAATAGAATTACATTTTTATCTTCAGAAAATGTGGTACCATTCAGATTTTTATACTCTTAAGTTTTCGAAATTATTGAAATTCCAGTCGAATCACGTTTAGAAGGATATGAGTGAGAATTGTAGAGGTCAAAATCTCGAGTAGGTACGAACGGTTATCGAATATTCGGGGAATGCGATGCCGAATATACCATATCAACCAAATGATCCGTGAAAATGCCCGCTGACCGACTCTTTTTTCGTTTTTCTTTACATTTTCTAGAGAGAAAAAGGAATATAAAGAAGAAATCGGAAAAGGGGAAAGAGCCGAGTACAAGAGGAAAGAGGAATTCGGGCTGCTGCCATGGAGACTGGTGATATTAAAACGTTCTCAACGTCGCTGACGGGACGTGCACGTTACCCAGCAGACTCTTTTCTACACAAATCGTCCAATAGAGAGATTGGTTTCTCTGCGGCGGAACGGAATTGTCGATCTCTATCGCACGATTGCCTCAAAAAACAAAAGCCGTACACCTTCCGCTGTGCAGAAGGTAACTTTCTCAAGAGGATATGATGGTGGAACTGAAAGTGCTTCCCAGTAAAAGAGAGAAAGATTTGAGTGCTTATACAGTTTTTCCTTTTGTAAATGTATTACGAAATCCATTCTCTTTATTTACCAACCATAAATTTTTCAAAAGGATAGAGTGCAAAAATAATAAATGGAAAATAAGATGAGGAATACGAAAAGGGATTAGTTATTTGAGATAGAAAATCGCGATTTCCGAGTCACTGTCAAGGATCAGTGATTCCTTTTTATTGATTTAGACAAAAATCACTAGGCCAGAAGCTAACAGAATTTGTTCTAGGAAACTGGCTCTTCAAATGCGATGCCAATAATTTCTATTCTGGAATTTAGTTTGGTTTATATAAGGTATCTCGTTTTAAGACGAACATATTAAAGCCACAGATAAAATACAAAAAATTGGATCGAAAAGGACTTTACAACTTTTAGAAATTTTAAGCCGTTCCAGAGTTATGACAATTAGAAGTTGACCAATGGCGAGCGAGCTAGGCATCCATCCCCTCTACCGTGACGACCGTGCAGCGGAGCGGTATCACTGCCACTATGCCGCTTCGGTACCGTAGCAGACACTTGATTGGTTAAATTCGAACCATTGTAACTCTGGAACTGCTCAAAATTTTGGAAAGTGCTAAAGGACTTTTTGATTAAATTTTTTCTATTTTATTTATAGCTTTAATTTGTTCACCAAAAGGCGGAACACCCTCTATTAAAAACTATTCATTTTTATTTTACTTAGTTTTTTCTTTTGTTCGAGGCAAAAGATGACTTGTTTTTAATATGTTTATAAACTGAATTTGCATTGACAATAAAAATTGTAATGAACAACGAAAAATTAATATTAAAAATCAGGCTCTATTTGAAACTGCACAATTCACGTAGAATTAACTCCGCTTGTCATATTCCAATAACAAGAGACATTTTTTCGCGTCGCTGCCGAATTTAGTGGGAAATATATTTTTTTAATCCGTAAATATTGCGCCGTCCTTGGAAATAGGACGAATCTCGCGGATCGACTCCTGCAAAATCGATTATAAAAACGTTTCCACGTTGGAGCCTCAGCACAGCTCATCGCAGAGGTATAAAAAAATTGATTTTTGTTATCGTACACCCGTTCTTATGAAATAATATTGCAACGTGAAATGTGTTTTTTGTGTCCTTCATAAAGCAATGTAAAGTAGATGTTTTAGAGAAGTTTGAATGAAAAAATGCTTTAAATATAAAAACGATTTTTCCATTTCTTCTTCATTCGCTTGAAAACTTTATTTACAATAAAAATATTCCGTTCTTTTTAAATTACTCACAAAGGAAGCGCTCATATTTGAAAATGATGTAACCTCTTGGGGCTCAAGAAACGATATGAGAGTGAATATCATTCTTCGATTTCTTTATATTGAAAAACGATTTTATCTCATCTTGGATTTGGAGTTTTTTCGCTTCATACATTTTTCATTTAAACCACTTGCAAAATGTTTAAATTATTTTTACAAGAATTTATAAAAAGATTAATTAATAACTGACAATCGAAGACAATTATAGTTTTACATTAGTCAGTATCATTTTATTCATTCATATGATGAAATCATTTAAATAAAATATAAATTTTATTCTGCCTTGAACTTTGTAAAACATAAGAATATCACTTGGAGAAAATTTTAAAATGTAAAATGCATTTGTATTTTTATTCTTTTTAAATATTGTGTTAAATGAAGAGTTTCACCTACATTTTAAAGATTTATTTTTAAAAAATGGAAAAAGCCTGTAAATTAAAAGGAGAATAAATTTTATAGATTATAATAAAATTTACAGGATAGTATTGATAAGTTGCTTTTTACGAAAAGTAGAACGCAGATTATTATAGCAGTATAAAAGTCACGAACTTGGCCAGGTTTAGCATTTGATCGATATCAAAAATTACTCAGTGACAAAATGAGGAAATTTAAAAATTGGTGGAGATTTTTGCCTATTGTAGGTTACTTATTTTATCATTTAATTTATTAGAAAGAACTTTTTTTTTGAGTCGCACAAAATTTATTTAAATGTATTAATAATTGATTGTATTTAATTAATCCTATTAAATTAAATAACAGTGTTTTCTTGGCTAAGAAAAGAGTCTTTTCTGTGAAAAGGACAAAATCGTTAATTATTCCGAGTCGTACTTTACGTTTTGTGAATCAAAAAGAATAATCAAACAGTTGGAGAAGAGGGTATCGATTGGGAAAATAATTCAGTTCGTGGCAAGAAGGAGTATCCAACCCATTGCACTAGGAGTTGTGTACTTTAAGTAACCTACTTTCATCTTAACGACTATGTTAATTCAAAAGGTACGTAAAATGTCGGTGCAATGCGCGAGCGTCTTATCTCTAAGCTTAAAGGAGATTCCCGACAAGTGAATCATCTTGTTTAAAGGGCGGTGCAAAAGGAAGGAAGTACTCATTTAACTTTTAAACGTTCTTTTAAAATAAATAAATTTTTCGAACACCAATAAAATAGGTATTTTAAAATTAAAACAAAGGATTTGCAATTTTTTTTCTAATCATTATATTAAATTTTTGTTTGCGCGTAATTAGATATGATTAATTATAAGAAGGTTGATGAAAATTTTTAATGTAAGTTACCAGAAATATTTACCGAAAGTAAATTTAAAGTGTGAGTTGTTTTATGGTTAATTGTATAGTGAACACCGAGAGATGTCGTTAATAGAGTACACTTTTTTAAAGTAAAATTTACTAACGCCATCTCTCGGTGGTCAACATTACAATAAAATTTCCCGATTACCGATGTTTCTTTTACTATTATTAGTTCTTCACATTTTTATTTTTGCATATTATTATTTCTACATGAGCATATTCAATCTTAAAAAATCTAGTCAAAAATCTAAAATAAGTTCAACTTAAGCGGCTAAATTTCTCCTATAAAAGATCGAAAAAGAAACAAACAGTAATGTTTTCCTGGTGTTCATTTTCTCACTGAGAGAAACAATAGAGGAGTATATTGGATGATCGTATTTTTCCTTTTTAAGAAAGAAGAAAAATAAAACTCAAGTAGTCTTTAAGATCATTTCTTCCCGGAAGTAAAAATACACAGTTAATTTTAAAGTTTACAAAAATTGTTGGTTATTAATTGTTTATTATTACCAAGGAAGACAATCTTTAAAAAATGCTATTTCCATGAAAATAATTTTGCAAAATACTCTTTGTACAAGTGAGTGACGTGTTAATTGTAAAGTACTTGGCTTGCTGCTATAACACTGCAAAACAGCTGTTAATCATTCTTGTTTATAATTTGCTATCAGAAACGGTATTGGCTGAAATCTCGTTACATTGAAATGGCAACGTTTATATATTCAAGACATACGTAAGGAGCGGAAATGCGTAAGGGTTTTACAAATTACCTCCAATTTCGTGTAAATTCCTCGAGCTTGCCTCAGCATAATACAGGTATTAGATGCCAGGCTCTAACTGTTAGGCGGCTCATAAATCTGTATTAGAGCAAGCTCCATCGCAGGGGTTACGCTAGACCGGTAAATTTTTCCAAGCAATTATATCGACCGTACTAACCCATTTACAGAGCGCCATCTTTCTTTTTCAGGAACTTGAAGCAAAAAGTCTAAAAAAAATAAGCTCAAGATTTCATCGCCATTGAGTACGTTCTTTTAGAAGTGAAAATAGCAATATGGCGAAATAGCCAGTCAATTCAACACAATTTTCCACTTGGAGAATTGCGAATATAGCATTTCTGTAAAATTAATTCTTAATCAATGATCCTTTGTACAGAAATATATATAATTTCTGTATTTTGGTTTATATTCTGATTTAATTATAAACTTGTATTGTAAGAGTATTTGCTTGCATTGTAAAAGGTTGAAAGGTTATTCAAAATGAAATCACAAGCAGCATAAAAGTTTTTTAAATGTTTCATAAATTCGTTATGTTTAGTAAATGCATACAAAAAACAAAACTTATTTTTTTGTAAAAGAACGTATTTTTTCATTGTGAAGTATGCTATCCTCATTGAAAAGAAAAATTGGAACACGTGCCCCATTGTTAGCACACGTTGATAGTTTCGTGCACCGTAAATCCCAGTTTTTGTGACATGGAAAAGTTTCATAAAAACTGTCTACAATCTTTAAAATCTGGAAAAAGTACAAAAATTGATGTGATAAATAAAACACTTTTCTATAAAATCGTAAAAAGAAATTTAGCGAACATTTATCAATGTAGCAGAATATAGAATACGATTGGATGTGGTACATATTGTTAAGCAAATACAGTACATATTGAAATGCAAACAGTTTCTCTGGTAAATAATAATCTATAAATGATTGTTTTGTAATAAACCTTTCAATTTTGCAAGTTTAAAACACATAATTTGTACGAAGTTGTATTTCATGTTGAAATGGACAAGGTGTCTTTTGATCCTCTGATACATAAAAGGTTTGATGGCAACTTGTGACATCAGCTTCTACTTTAAAGATTTAAAGCTTACTCAAAGGTAAAGAAACCCATTAAATAATTTGTCTTTCTTGTACTGTGGCGGTAACAATGCACTCTTATGAAACTTGGTTGATCCCAAAAAAGCTGGGTCTCCTTAGACTCACTCTGAAGCACTTTTACTAGTGAATTGAATAAAGGAAAGAAGTACGAGAAGAATCGATAGGGGTCAAAGCTTGGGCGAAACTGGAGGCTATTATTTGAAAGAACTTTTCATATGGTTGCGAAGTAGCCATTCGTATCGCCTCTGTTAAAGGAGTTCCCTCTTCGCATTCGAAACTCACTGAAAAGCCTGTTGAAAGAAAGAAGGTAGCATCATACTAGAAGCAGTGTGAGGACGAAGAAACATGTAATGGATGAAGGGAGAGTAGAAGTATCGCGATACTAACGCGCGGCTTTCAGCAAGAGGCAGGAAAAATGGAAGGTCGTATATGGCCTCTGGGTATATGATCATAGACACCTAGCTATCTTCCACTTTACACGCTATAGCTTGAAAACGTCGTCTAGCGTGTCTCCCTCTCTATGAAGCTTAGTATATTTTTCTCTCGTTTGCTCGAGCATCGTGACGTGATTTATGAGCAAGAGCTTTTGGTCATATCACGCAAATAACCTAGGCACAATCGAGGATTCATCATATTGTGTCCCGAAGGCGTTCTAAGTTTCTAACGTTGCGTGACGTTGCTTTAAAGTAAGCGGAAAAAGTCAATAAGGACGATTTGAAAGCAATGAAATTGGAAAACATGTATTGGAAATTAATTAAATGACTCAAGCAATTGACAATATAAGGGTACAAAAAGCAATCCCTAGAGCTTCTAGAAGGTCTCCAAGAAGCCTCCCAAGATTTTGTGGGAGCCTCCTCAGAACCGTTAGAGACCCTCCCAAAAACCTTGAAGTCTATTCACAGTTTTACATATTTCTTTTTCTTTAAATTTAATTCTATTAAGTTGTTCATTCCACTAATTTTATTCCTAATACCTATTCCTCAAACATTTCATTAAATGTCTGCGAAAATTACCTTTTTATAACTGTATGATATTAATAAATATAAAACGCTAATTATTTGCAATTTTTAATAAAGAAACTAAGTAGTCTTTTAAATTATTGATGTATGTTTTTCAGCATATTTTAATATACTTCAAATTTTTCTTTGTTGCAGAAGGATGTTCTAATCAAAGCGACTTAAAACTATCACAAAGGATAAATTTTAATTATTAGAGTTGGAATGATCCTTAAAGAATAATTTTAATTAAAATTGTCAATCTTTAAACACAATTTTAAGGTAGACCGGGGCAAGGGAATATGCTTAGATGTAATTCTTCATAAAATAATAATTAAATATGATATTTTAGTAGATGTTGGTTTTTTCGAATCCTTAATAAATAATTAACAGTTCCCCATTGTCATTATGTAGTCTACATAAGCTTCACACAAAAAAAGTCTATATTTAAAGTCTTAATTTAAAGCCTTAATGGATACTTTTTTTAAGGTGTAAACGAAAGCAGACCGTTTTATCTGAAATTCAGCATTGCCTAATAGTTTTAAAAGAATATTGTAATCGGGATGAAATTC
>WNHD01000142.1:7768-53983 GCA_011057455.1 Ganaspis sp. Gsp50 | reverse complement strand
TTTATAATATACAATATGCAACAAACAAGAAAATGTAATTTTTAAACTTTGCAACCTACAACATTCTTGAAAATATTGAAATTTAAGATACTCGCGTATCTTAATTTGAACTTAAATATGGAGTAACTGAAATTTAATATACACGTTGTATATTAAATTTACAATCATTTCTAACAGTGTAGAATGTCTATCAGTAGCACCCACGTTTGCTTTTTATAACTTCCTTTTATTCTATTTGTTACAAAAATAATAAAATATGAAAATGTTCAATGTTCTTGTCTTTTCATCCTTCTCTGTATTTACACAGTTCATTTCTACTTGGGTCAATTACCTACTTTAGATTAAATCTAAAAAGTACATATTATGCAATAACAGGAACCCTATATTTGTACAAGCCATTTTTACATAAAAAATAATTTTTAAACTTCATTTTTTTATTCAACACATCAGCAATTTTCCAGCATTCTACATTTTCCTTTTTCATCAAATATTTAAATGTTCCCTACAAACACTGATTCAAATCTTTGTGCAGTTTTTATTTTTAAAAAACGTATTTAGTTTTATAATTTTCGGCATTTTCTCCTATTTTTTTCCTTTATTTTTTTATTTATTTTTTCATGTATTTTTTAGTTTCATTGAAAAATTTATTCTTCTATTTTTTTTTCTATTTTTTTCTATTTTTTTCTATTTTTTTGTTTCTTCTATTTCTTTCCGTGTGATTTTTTCTTTTATCTTTCTCTTCCATTCTTTCTCTTTTTCTTTATCCACTTTTTTTTATTTTTTGTAATTCGTTTTCTTTATACACCTTCTATTATTAATATGCATCTTTTTATTTTTATGAATATTTAAAAGAATACGTGAAAAAAGTTTATTCGCTTTTATTACCCACGTTTATTATTAGCCAGAAATTGTTTAGACACACATGCCCTAAAAACACGTCTTCAAATGTTAATAAAACGACGATTAATGCTAGAAACTTTTGTAAAACGGAATTTGAAAGCTTAAAAAATTTCTAAAAAAATAGGCTCTTTAATCTTCTTTTTATTTGCAAAAACTCCTTTGGTTTTAATTAAATTTGAATTACAATTAAATTGTACACATTATTCTTATTTTGATTATCGATTGTACAAAAAAATGGAAAATTTGCCTCATGAAGCTAAAAATAGAAACAATTAAAAAAAATATAAAAAAATATAAAAAAATATAAAAAAATATTAAAAGAATGTAAAAAAATAGAAAAAAAGAATAATGATAACATACATTACTAATGAATTTGAAAATGAATAACATTCATTTAGAGTTTGCGAATTGTGTATTTTTTTGAGAAAAACTGCATTTTTGGGAAGGACGAGAATCGAAGGAAAGTTGCTGGCTGCAATTTAATTTGAAGAGAGTTTCGTCGGAACATTTTTCAAATGATTTATCGAGACAAAAGTCTCCTTACTTCCACATTATTTACTGCCATGCACGATTCTCGACGTTGTAACGACATAGTTTTTAATCTTCCTTCAAGTCACGTTGTCAACCATCCCTCGAATCGAGTTTTTAAAAGTAAACAAATATTCCATTTCCTAATCGATTTTCAATACAGAGCTTTTATGCACGTTTTACACTCAATAGTTTCTAGCATTCTTTTTATCCGTTTACCTCTAAAACGACAAACAAAGTGATTCCACTCGTATTTATTCTACAAATTACATTTGTCAGGAAAGCTCGAATTTTATCAAAAAAAGTAATTTTATTAAGAAATAAATCAATGAAAAATAAAATTGGAAAATAAAAATAAAGAATGAAAATGAAGAATAAAAATAGGGAATAAAAGATAAAGAATTAAAAATAAAGAATCAAAAATAAAGAATCAAAAATAAAGAATCAAAAATAAAGAATCAAAAATAAAGATTCAAAAATCAAAAATTTAAGCAAGCAACAAAAAAATGCTTCATTTGTACAAAAAGATTATTTTTTTGATAAAATTTCGTCCGTAAAAGTACAATAAACAGGACAACACTTGGGTAAAGTACACACTTACACGTTTAACTTTGTTTTTAAATTTCTTATTGGCACTAATTTCTCATTACTAGTTTATGTTTTGTATGTTTTCCTAATAAGTGCTTAAAAAATGCTTTCGCTGTTATTATACGCTTTCAAATGTTGAATATGTGTGAAATGTTACGTTTTTGTAAAACTCAGTTTATTTCATTTGAGCTTTTTGAATTCGTATCGAAAAACGATTGTATCGAATAAATATTTTAATAAAATGGAACATTTTAAATATTTTATATGCATACGTTTTTTTGATTTGATTTGGACAAAATAAGTAGCCCAGAATATTATATATTTTAAGTACTAATTTTTGAAACAGTTATGAATTAATTACAAGCTTGAAAAATACAATAAAATGCAAAAAAGTTTAAAAAAGCAAAATAGTTTAAAAAACAAAATTGTTTCTATAAAAAAAGGGACCTTAGAAAGAAAAATGTTTAAGTTATAACAATTTTATCGTGAACAAAGCTTTGTCTTCTTTTTTAATTTTCTACAATAAAAAATAATTTTTCTTGAAAATTTGGTTTACATACTGTAAAGAGAGACTGTTTTTGATTGTAGATAGCTAAAAAGAAAGATTAAATCAAATTCAAATGAGTTGAAACTATCAGCAAAAAAGTTGTTTTAACATAACCTAAAAGTTTTTACCTCTAAGGTCCCTTTATTCAAAGCAAGACACATTTTAATTTTCGCTAATTGTATGATATTCAATAAATTTTTTGAAAGATTGTTTGAAAAACAAATACCTATATAACAATACAATTTTTGTAAAATTTCATTTTTCGGATTTTGTAATTTTTATATCTTAACATGCTTAGAATTTTATTATCTACTAAAAGTTCTTTTTTCTAATAGATACTTTTTTTGTTATTTACAGAGAAAGCGCATCGAGGATGTACGTAAAAGAAGATGCACCTTTTACTAAAAATAAAATGGAACCAAGAGCGTCAAATATTTTTTATTACCTTTAAATAATTATTTTACCTTTAATAATTATTTTAAGCAAATATTTTTTTATTATTTTTTTTCTGTCTTTAAACCAAATTTTTTATTCTTAATTATTTCACTCGAAGGCTTATATACTTAAAAAATAAATCAATTTTTTTCAATTTGATTAAGAAAGATTGCTTTAAATGTTGGTTGTAAATAGAAAGAAAATGCCTTTTTTGAAAAGGGAATTTTTTCGGATAATTTTTAAACAGTGTTTATACTGGAAATTCATAGGAAAAGAAGAGGAAGCAGGCGGAAACCGACAGAAAAAGGGCGGAAGTCCGCGCCCGCCTTGAAGAGGCTTCAAAGGCGAAAAAGGCGAAGAAAGGGTTCATGACACCTGACAGAAAGAAGAAACTCAGGGTGAGGATTTTTTAAACAAATTTTTTGCTCATTTTTTCAGCGCAAGTTATGATAAAACAGAGAACGCACAATAGTAGTCAATAATTTAGAAAAAAGAGTAGAAATTTTTTAAAAAAATTGCAACTTTGTTTATTAATTTACTTTGTTTATTTACTTTATTTTGTTTATTATTTTGTTTATTAATTTGTTTATTATTTACTTTATTAATTTGTTTATTAATTTGTTTATTAATTTATTCATTCATTTGTTTATTCATTTATTGTTTTATTTGTAAATTCATTGGTTCGTTTACATATCTGACGCCTTCTGAAGAAACGGACCTTAGAAGGAATAAATTGTAGGTTATGTTTGATAATAGATAAGTTCAAATAAGTTATTACGTTGATTAAATCTTTCGTTTTGCGTGGTTTTGATTATCTGCAATCAAAATTAGTCTTTTTTTGACAGAAAAGAAAGATACTGTTCAAGAAATGTTGTTTTGATTGTAGAAAATTAAAAAAAGAAGCATTAATAACTGTTAAACTGTCATCAAACATAACCTACAATTTTTTCCTTCTAAGGTCCTTTTTTTCGGAGCGTTTCACATATTTATTTGTTTGTATATTTATTTATTTATTCAAAATTTCTTTGTAAATTAATTTATTTATTTATTCAAAATTTATTTGTAAATTAATTTATTTATTTATTCAAAATTTATTTGTAAATTAATTTATTTATTCAAAATTTATTTGCAAATCAATTTATTTATTGTTTGTTCATTTGTTTATTTATTTGTTCATTGAATTATTTACTTACTTGTTTTTTTACTTATTTATCAACAAAATAGTGCAACTACAAAAAATTTGTCGAAATACGCATTTTATTGAAGCGTCAATTTGCTAAATTTACATTTGAATAAAATATTGATTGCAAGGGCGGGCATTTTTCAAGTGACTTTAGAACTGACTTTTTCAATTTTCCATTTTTCTTTCAGTTGTTGTTGCGTAAGAAAGCTGCTGAAGAATTAAAGAAGGAACAAGAAAGGAAAGCAGCTGAAAGGAGGCGCATTATTGAGGAACGATGCGGGAAAGCGAAGAACGTCGATGATGCTAACGAAGGTACTTGACAAAACTTTTCTAACTAAAATCTTCTTTATTGCTAGATCACAAAGCACGTCAATTCTCGTTTTCAATCAAATACTTGAGACCTTATTCAATAATTTTCAATCGTGCAATCGGGAACAAAACAAAAACATTTTCCCCACACAATAACGAAATATTAAGGTTATTTGTAGAGATTTTCAAGCAAGAGAATTTTACTTATATATCCATAATCGAAGACTCTTAAATATATTTTTTTATTTGCAAAATTAACGAAAAGTCGAGCAGCGTCAGTTTGTTATCATTATTCTTTTATTATTTTTTATATTATATTATTGTTATTTTATTATTATTTTTTTATAATTATTATTTTTAAAATTATTATTTTTAAAATTATTATTTTTACCATTATTATTTTTATTATTATTATTATTTCTATTATTATTATTTTTATTATTTTTATTATTATTATTATTTACACCTACGTCGATCTCATTTTTCAGTATTTACATTGTCCTCATGACACTGACAATACAAAACACCTCAATGACTCTACATTACATACTAATTTGCATAAACATTTTTTAAAAGGAAATATAAAAATGCTGTTCATTGGAATCAAAAAATGATGATGATGGACTAAAATGATAAAATTACTAAAAAGTATAAAAGATTATTGTTTAAAAATAATAATTTTAAAATTTAGAAGTTCCTGATTAAAAAGCTTTGAGTTTAAATGCTTTGAGTTTAATAAGAGAATAATATAAAATAGGTAAATTTGAAACTAAAGGGATTAAAAGACTCAACTTTTCCTTAAAATTGATTTTTAAAAATGTTGATTAAAAACGTATTTATTAATGATGTATTTAATTAGCGGAGTTACATGTTGAGACGATATTTTATTAATTGGATATTTTGTTCATAGAATATTCTCAATCTCGTAAAAATGAAAGATGTTTTGTATATTTTCCTGAAGTTTCATCAACTTCTAGCAAGATTTTAGCTATCTTAAAAACCTTTTATCAACTTGACGAAACTTTTTTCAACTTTTTTCAACTTATGTCAACTGCTAAAAGGTTTTTCAACCTTTCTCAACGTCTACTCAACTTCTAGCAAGTTGATTTCAAGCTTTTTAAAGTCTCATCAAATTCTAGCATGTTGATTTCGAGCTTTTTAAAGTCTCATCAACTTCTAGCATGTTGATTTCGAGCTTTTTAAAGTCTCATCAAATTCTAGCATGTTGATTTCGAGGTTTTAAAGTCTCATCAACTTCTAGCATGTTTATTTCGAGCTTTCGAAAGTCTCATCAACTTCTACCAAGTTGATTTTGAGCTTGCGAAAGTCTCATCAACTTCTAGTACCTTGATAGCGAACTTTTCTAAAGTTTCATCAACTTCTAGCAAGATTTTCGCTATCCCAGAAACATTTCATCAACTTTTCCAACCTTTTGCAACTTACTTCAACCTCTAAAATATTTTTCAACCTTCCTTAACATCTACTCAACTTCTAGCAAGATTCTGCAAGCTTAAAATTTTGTAGCAAGTTTGTTGCTAGTTTAAAAGACCTGTATCAACTTTATCAGTTTTTTCTCAAGTTTTATCAACATCTAGCAAGCTGGTTGCGAGCTTTTTTCTAAAGTTTCAACAACTTCTAGCAAGATTCCTGCAAGCTTATAACTTTGAACCAACGCTACCAATTTTTCCTGAAGCTTTATCAACTTCTAGCAAAACGAATCAATTTCTAGTAAAATGAATCAACTTTTAGCAAAATGACTTCTCCAGAAACCTTTTATCAACTTTCGCTATCTTTTCTCGAGTCTCATCAACTTCTATCAAGGTCCTGCAAGCTCAAAACTTTTTAGCAAGGTTGCTACAAGTTTAAAAGACTTGCATCAACAGTCTTTTCTCAAGATTTATCAACTTCTAGCAAGTTTGTTGCAAGCTTAGAAACTTTGCCAAAACTTTTGCAATCTTTTCTCTAGTTTCATCAACTTCTAGCAAAATTGTTGCAAGAGTTGAGATTTTCCATCAACTAGTTTGCAGTAAGTTTTTTGAAAAATCACACAGTATTTATCAACACAATATTCTATTAACAAAATTCTTTACCTTTTGAATATTCCATTCATATAAAATATCCAATTAATAAAATAACAATAACTAGAATAAAATATTCCACTCTCTGAATATTTTATCATTAAAATAAATTCACAGTAAAAATAAATTAATATAGAATAACAGCTTAACTGAATGATAAATGATTACCGACATAAAAGAATTTTGACAATAATGAAGGAATTAAAACAAAATTACCACGCTTTTGATTATTTACACTAAACATGCTTAATTTCTAATCAACATATAGAGTCAATAAAGCGTGTGTTGCGCGAATATCACACAAGGATCGCATCACTGGAGGATAAAAAATTCGACATCGAATATCTAGTCAAGAAAAAGGACTTTGAGGTACTTTCCTTTTTCTCTAAAAAAAAAGAGAAAAAATATGTCGCCTTTTGTGGGCAAGACACCGCGCGGTGTCCGTACGCGTGATAATCGTAAAATTATGTTCAATGTTGCGGACGCATTTTAAACACGAGCTTAGCATTTCGGTCTTTTAACATAATTCTTTTTCTAAAACTTTTTTTTCTGACAAAACTTTCATGTTAATCAAATTTCTGGGAATTTTATTGGACCCGAAAGTCATTTTTTGATAAAGTTGAAAATAATGCAGTATAATTATCGAAAATTTGATGCAAACGTTTTTTATAAATTAATAATAAATAAATGTAATTAAAAATTTCTTTCAGTGTTAAATAATGAGTTTGTAAAATGTTCTCTCTTGAATTATTAATTAATTAATAAATTATTAATTCGTTCTGAAAATTAGCAATTCGGGTGAATATTATTTAACTCTGATTTGCAATTTAATCTTGTTATTTATTCAATTCTGTTCAACGTACAGTATGTGTTTATTTTTAATATTTTTTATTTTTCTCTTTTGAAAATTGATTATTTATGAGTCGATATTTTAATTACATAATTAACATATGATTCATTTACTGGCTAATTTTCAAATCAATTGATCGAAACAAAGTAAGATAAAAATTTGAATTATTCCATAAAAATTTGATAATTTCTGATTAATAAAAATGCAGAATGATTTTCGGGTCTTGAATTCCTTTAGTCTAATTGTTTAATTCTGTGACACGTCTTTCAGCATATCGATGTCGATGTTGGCTGTTTTTTTACTGGATGAATTCTACGTATTTCTGTCGATTTTCTCTCATTCTCTATACTACGGTACTTACACTCTTAAACCCATTTCCTACATCCTTTTTCACTCACACACTTGCAACATTTTTCATTGAATGCAGCCAGATTCATTTCACACCATTAACTACAAGAATTATCTCATTCCATTATAAATTGGATAAATTCCAATACACAAAATCGGTCAGAATTGTCAATTATGTCGTTTTCCTAATTAATTTTACGAATTGTCATTCACACTTTGAAAAAAAATTATAACTTTGAAAATCACTGAAAAAATGTCTGGTCAGAATTACCAGAATTCTGGTCGATGTAACTTTAATTCTGATCAACTTAACTAGAATTCTGGTCAACTGAATTCTGGTTAACTTAGCTAGAATTTTGTCCAACTGAACTAGAATAATTCTGTTTAATTTAACCAAAAGTCAGGTTAACTAAACTAGAATTCTGGTCGATGTAACTTTAATTCTGATCAACTTAACTAGAATTCTGGTCATCTGAATTCTGGTTAACTTAGCTAGAATTTTGTCCAACTAAACTAGAATAATTTTGGTTAATTTAACCAAAAGTCAGGTTAACTAAACTAGAATTCTGGTTAACTTAACCAAAAGTCTGGTTAAAGTAACCTGAACCTCTAATCCTTTTAACCAGAATTCTGGTTAAATTGACTATAATTCTAGTTAACTTGACTATAATTCTGGTCATCTAAACTAGAATTGAAAAGTGTCTCAAAGGGCGTAAAGATAAAATTGTTAAAATTCAAAATGGCGGTTCCAATATGTCAGGTGGAATTGAAGAACTCGATTGCTGTAATAATTCTGATTGATTGTGATATTGGAAAAAATACAGAGGATTCGGTTATGACAAATGAGGAAATGTGGAAAATGAGTGGTGATTTAGTAGATTCAATGACTTAACGTTTTGACAGCATGCGTGAAGTCAATCGTGAAGGAGTATTATAAGAGGATCGTCGTCCTTGAGGAGGAGAAATACGACCTTGAATTCGAAGTCACCAAGAAGGACTTTGAGGTCTAGAAATTTAAACGAACGACCTAATTGCGAGATATAATTACAATTAATTGCACTGCAGTTAATGCCAAAAAATTAGATATCATTTAAATATTTTATTATTACTTTATTTTTTCAACAGTATCTGCCGCCAAAAAATTAGGCTAAATCGCTAGCGCCTTCGCCAATAGAAAACGAGCAATTTCTCTTACCTTGAACAAATTCAATTTGCTTTTACAATTTCTTACAATTTTTTTTACAATTTCTTTACAATTTTTTGACAATTTCTTTACAATTCTTTTACAATTTCTTTACATTTTTATATACAATTTTTTTACAATTTAATTCTCTTGTAATATTTTCGTAACATTTTTTTGTAATATTTTTTTAATACTCGTTTGAAAGGTATTATTATTCATTTTATATCATTCGTGTCCTTTATATAAATTTGTATTCGCTATATTAACATTTTTATTTTTTTAATTTTATACAATTATAAAAATTAGTATTATAAAAAGTAAAACTATTTTACTATACTTTTTTTTGTATAGAAAATTTTATGCATTATTAGTTGCAGTATTTTTATAGTTTTGTTTATTGTGAAGAAATAATTTTAATTATAAAACATTTTAATTTAAAAAAAAAAATGAAAGAAAATATTGCCGTCTTCTAGCGCTGTTGCAGTAAAAAAGTTTTTGCGCACAAAAATATTAATCAGAAAAGTAGTTTTATTGTAATGAAGGATTTTCTCGTAGAAATAGAATAATTTTTAATTAATGGATTCTAAGCAATTAATGCCCGAATTTACAGAGTTTTATCTCGTTTGAGTAGTTTGAATTTCTAGTTAGCTTCGACAATTTCACCCGTTAAATCCATAAACTTTTTTGTTAATTTATTTATCTGTTAAATTAAATGTTTTTATTCAGAATTTAGTTTTAATTTCATTCCGCACTTCATTAAAAATTTTGTTTAGAATTTTATCTAGAGTTGTTTCTGTTTAGAATTTTATTCAGAAGTAATTTTATTTAGAATTATATTCAGAACCAATTCTGTTTAGAATTTTATTCAGAACCAATTCTATTTTGAATTCTATTCACAACTAATTCTCTTTAGAATTTTATTCCGAGTTGAAGCAAAATTTTTATTTAAAGCTAAAGTTTATGCAGAACTCTATTAAATTGCAATTTATTCAAGCAAACACATTCGTGTTTTTGCAATTGCGAACGAGACACTTATTATTTCGTCATTTCCTTCAGTTAATGACACGCAACCATTACAGCTTCACGCTTAGCTTTTATACACGAATCATCAAAAACCTTCTCCCAAATCTTCTCCTTGACGAACATTTTTTTGTTTCTATTTTTTTATTTACAAAGTTATTTTTATAACTATACTTTTTATTACTAGTTATTACTAGTTATTATCAGTCATTACAAGTTATTACTAGTTATTACTAGTTATTACTAGTTATTACTAGTTCTTACCATTTATTACTTTTTATTATATTAATACAAAGATTTTTTATAATTACAAAAACGCACAACTATTAACACATTAAACTAATGCATATTTAACTAGTTTTTTTTTTTTAAAAATGAAAAACAAGTGATTTTGAAAAATTAAAAAATCTAATTTCACACACAATAGAACACACTCATTCACAACTAATGAGCACCAATCGCCGCAGGATTTTTCGTATCGATGATTTTTAAGCTGCGCCATTTTTTTTCGTGACTTCTTATTTTTTAGCCGAGCTGCAGACGATTTGTTCGGCATACTGGAACAGAATTTACGCACTCGAGGGTGATAAGTTTGACCTCGAACGGCAAAGTAGAATGAAAGATTTTGAGGTAACTAACCGGCTCAAATAGAACCTACAAACTTGCAAAAATTACACACACATTAAACAAACCAGCAGACAAAAAAACGATTATTGCTCTGGCATTTAATTTCCTTTATTTTCAGACTTTAAATATTTGCAACAACAACAAAATTAGATAATACTTCCATGAGGAAGGAAAATTAAAAAAGCAAATAAAAGTGTTCTTTAGCATCAAAATGTCGTTTACTGGACTAATTTTTATTTTTATATTTTTATTGAATTTATTTACTTCAATTATTTACTTTATTTATTTACGTTCAAAATTGATGATATTTTTATCGGCCGCTGTTATCTACAATTCGAGAGTCGGTAATGTAGTTCCCACGGTGCTACTGCGCCGACGCCAGTGTCCAAAATGGCCGCACTGTCTTAACAGTTTGTCAACAATAGTATGAATCGTCGAATCCTGTCACTCTTTTAAAATTGAGATTCGCATCCAAATTTATGTGCCAGGACGATGATCCATCTATGACGAAACTTAATAGGCAAAACTCTATTTAATAATAAATTAATTTCAAAAAATTATATAAAAAAAGTAATTTAAAATTAATTTTTTTAAACAACAAATAATATTTAATTTAATTTTTTTTGTATTGAAATAAATGTCTTGAAATTATTAGAATTTTGAAATAGAAGTGAAATTAAATTAAATTAAATAAAAATGAAATAGGAATGAAATAAAATAAGAATGAAATAAAATAAGAATGAAATAAAAATAAAATAGAAATGAAAGAAAATAAAAATTAAAAAGAAATAAAATAAAAATTAAATAGAAATAAAATAAGAATGAAATAAAAATAAAATAGAAATGAAAGAAAAGAAAAATTAAAAAGAAATAAAATAAAAATTAAATAGAAATAAAATAAAAATTAAATAGAAATTAAATAGAAATGAAATAAAAATGAAATAGAAATGTAATAAAAATGAAATAGAAATAAAATCAAAATTAAATAGAAACGAAGTAAGAAACATTTCTGCGAGGAAACAATCTAATGAAATAAAAAAGATACATCAATTAAAGTCGATGAGCTCTACTCATGTGAAAGAGTTGCTTATAGCAAGGCAGAGATTAAATTATGAAACAAGAAAATAGCTCGCGAGCTGCAAGTGATTTCCTACTCGAAACTAAGATGAGGATTTTCCAAGTTTGCCACTTGCAAGTTACACTGTGTTAAACTTTTGATGATAAAGTTTGACTCGAGTTTCAAAAACTATCCAAGATCCTTGATAATATTAGAAATTTCTAATAAAGATAAATGGCTTATGAAAATTGTTAATTTGTCATGAATTTCGCTCTTGTTGTTGTTGTTGTCAAAAGTAAAGAAAATGTAGAGAATTTTTCTCATAGAGCGTGCTCGTGTTGCAACATACATAGATGGGAGAGGAATTTTATCGATGCCAGAGTAATTTCGTTTGGACTTTACAGGCCGAACAAGTATCGTCGATATCTCACAAATCGACGCCAACTCAATGGCGAGCTGGAACGTTCGTGCAGTGTGAAAGTTTCCACTTGCAATTCTTTAACACATACTTGACACCCACACAACCTCGCGATTGACGATTTTGTGATAATACGCCTTTTTTGTAATTTTCTTTTTTACTCTCTTATACCGAGCTGGCAGTAGTTTTGAGAAATGATACGTGAACGATAATCCGACTATCCTGTTCACCACAATGCACGAGTACTTTGAATGGCAGATGCCTGAAAATATACTGCGCACACACTCGAAGAGAGAATTTTCAGAGCAGGTGATGATGCTCTCAAATCATTTCATCTCTATTGATTCAGTATCCGAATATAATCCACTATTTTCAGTCAATAATAATAATCAGACACTCTTTTTCATTCAAATGTACCAATCTTTTTTATTTCAAAGGGGCTCTCTATTTTATTATCAATGGGGATTTTCAGTTTTTTCATTTGGCAGCTATTTGAGTCGATTTCATTATTAATTTTTGCTGATATTCTTTTTTTCAATTGCTTTTGTATGTATCGATCTCGTTTCGCTTTCAAATTCTCAACAAAAAGATTTCATGGAAATGTAGAAAATTATTTTCACCGAGTGATAACTTCAAAACATTTTATAAAAATATATTGTTGCTATTATTTATTTATTTATTTTCAACTTTACAAGGAAAAAATCCCTTTGACCGCTAACGCTCTTCACAGAAAAAAAATTGGTTTAAATCCGTTTCGTGTTATTTTGAAACAATGCTAAAGTACATAGACGGTGGCGCCCTCTCACTGGATTATATTTGTTTCGTATTGTTTCAACACGATCTTAGGGTTAAAGTAGCACCTTTTATTTCTAGTGTTATTATTATTATTATTTTAATTTACTATACACAACTTGAAAGTTCAAATTACAAAAAATGCAGTTTCTTCATTGAAACTTAGGCTTCAAATACAAAATATACACTTTCGTTGTTCAAAATTAGGTTCCAATTACGAAAAATTTTGTTACGTCATTTGAACTTATGTTCCAATTACGAGAAATGCAGTTTCGTTATTCAAACTTAGGTTCCAATTACGAAAAATTTTGCTTTGTCATTCGAACTTTTATGTTCCAATTACGAAAAATGCAGTTTCGTTATTCGAACTTAGGCTTCAATTACGAAAAATCCAATTTAGTAGGAAAAAACCTTTTATTTCAATTATGGAAAATTAATTTGATTATTGGAAATTAGGCTCTCGAATTCTGAAAAATCAAATTCCGTTATTGAAGCGTTTTGATAATTGAAACATAAGTTCCAATAAACAACTAATTTTTAGCTAATCGAAACTTAATTTTGAATAATTACAATGTTGTTCAGAATGAAAAGAACGCTTTCAAAATTATATAAAATGCAAAATTAGATGAATTTATAAAAAATATTAAAATTAAAATTAATTAATACATTATTATATTTATATTTATTTATATTATTTATATTATTTATGTTATTTATATTATTTATATTATTTTTATTATTTTTATTAACATATTATATTAATAATACATTATTTTTAATCTACAAAAGGGAATTTTTTATTGCAGCCCGTTTATATATTTAAATAAATAAGTACAATAAATAAACTATGAATGAAATATTAATAGCAAAAAAAATGAAATAAAATATTAATAGTAGCAATAGTTAAAGTAATATTTAAAACAAAGCATTAGAAAGAAAAAGTTGAACTACAAATTTTTAAATTTTCGCGCCCTTTATAAGAGCACGCAATTGAGATATACATAACCTCAAATACAGTGGTTTGCAAAGTGAAACCAGAGAGGGAATATTTCTGACATTCACGAACTGAGCGCGCTCAAAATTTCAGAAAATTTCAACAACTATTTGTTTTTATTTTTTAAACAATTCTTTCTGTTTCTAAGAATATAAATAATTTTTTTGTTTAAAAATACAAAATAATTTTTTTTTAAATGAAACGAAAAGAGAACTAAAATATATTAAAAAGGTTTAAAAGAAATGCTTTTATTGTAAAGTACGAAAAAGGTTATTTTATTTAAAAACTATTCAAATTAAAAATTAAATTAAAAACGAAAGAAAATGAAATCGACTCAAATTTTCCGGAAGAAAAAATCCAACGTTGATTTTTCTGAAGAAGAATCTAAATCTGAGGCTGGTCTCTTCCACATTTTTATAGCCGACTTGAAGAAGATGTGCCAAATGTATTACGACCGCGTCTACATTTGTGAGGGTCAAAAGTGGGATTTGGAGCGTGAAGTTCGAAAACGAGACTACGAGGTATAATCCACCATCGTATTCGTCTAAGGACTAAACAAACGTTTTATTTTTCGTCTCTCAAAATATTTTTATAATCCCAACCTTTGCGTGGCAAAATTTCTCCACCAGAGAAATGCCCTTTTTCCTTTTACATTCTCCTATTTTCTTTTCTTTTTTTTTAAAGAAAAAAAATTGTTTCTTGCTTTCGAAAACTGAGAGAGCAGTGTTATTTTAACAAACAAAAAATGTGTTTAATGGAAAAAAACTAATTTTGTTTCATTAAAACTCAAAAATATTTTGAGTAGCAAAATAAGGACAAAATAATTATATTATGAAATAATTATATTTTGTTCTTTAGAGCAAAATAATTTTGAGTTACTCTCAGTGAAATTCTGCCCGTTCCGAAGATGGAAAAATTCTCGTCGATAATTCGAAAAATATAAAAGTGTATTTGCTCGTTATAATCTTGGTCAGTCCTGTCTCGCTTGATTTATTGATTATTTATTCATTAGCGTTAAAAAGTTTAAATGAGGAATGTAAACTTAAAATGAAGATATTTTTTTGTCTTATAAAAATGGATCTTTAAGAATATGAAGTGCCCTTCATCATTTTCTGCAACGCAAACACGCAGCTCTGGCAAATAATGTATCGAATTGTTTAGAATTTTTGTTTTATTTTAATTTAATTGGTTTAATCTTTCTGTCATTCTATTCTTTATTTATGATTATTTTCTGTTTGTTTTTCATTCTGTTCTTTTTTATTTTTCTACTATTTTGATTTTTCTACTTTTCTACCATTCTGTTCTTCTTTTCTCTTTGTCTACTATTTTGTTCCTTTCTACTTTCGTTTTTCTCTTTTCTACTTTGTTCTTTTCTACTACTTTGCTCTTTTCTACTTTTCGGCTCTTGTTTTTTCTCTTTTTCTACCATTCTGTTCTTTTCTATTTGTCTATTATTTTGTTCTTTTCTATTTTTCTGCGATTCTGTTCTTTTCTACTTGTCTACTATTTTGTTCTTTTCTACTCTTTTATTTTTTTCTATTTATCTACTAATTTGCTTTTTTATACTTTTCTACCCTTGTACTTTTCTATTTTTCTACTATTTTGTTTTCTTCTATTTATTTACCATTCTGTTCTTCTTGTTTATTTTTTCGTATTTTCCATATTTTTCTATTTTGATGTTCTTCTCTTCTTTTCTTCTCTACTTTTTAGACTTTTAGTTCTTCTCTTCTATTTTTCTAACTTTCAGTTCTTCTTTCTTTCTGCCTTTCTGTCCTTTTCTGTCTCTCAGTTCTTCTTTTCTTCTTTTCTTCTTTTCATCTTTTCTTCTTTTCTTCTGTTCATCTTTTCATCTTTGCATCTTTGCATCTTTTCATCTTTTCATCTTTTCAATTTGTCTATCATTTTCTGCTCGTCTCTTCTATTTTTCATCTCTCTGCTCATCATTTTTCATAATTTTTTTTTCTATCTTTTAATCGTAACTGGCTTTCTACTAACTACAAGCAGGCAAAAGAGAAAGCTTTTTGATTGTGACGCAGGGCTGGGCAAGCTTATAGGAGACGTTTTTCTTCTCGGAAGCGAGCTTAAGTAGATGCCGGAAAGGCCGCTTTGAATAATAGAGTGCGTCGTTTCGCTTCCCTTGTGATTCTCAAAACTAGCTTCTCGGGAAGATAAAACGCAAACGAATTGTCTACCAAAATTTCTCCAAAAAATCATTTCCAAACATAATTTATTTAATTACTATAAATTCATTCTCTTGCAATTTATTATCGACTCTCAAAATCTCGAGGAAACTGGCAGAAGGGAGATTTCCAGAGGAAAAACATAAGAAAATTTATTAGACAAAATAATTTAATAGAAATAATTAAATTAAATAAATAATAAATCAAATTTAAATAATTCATTCAAATAATATTATCAACTTTATTAATTTGTTAACTTTATTAACTTTATTAATAAGCAGTTTTCAAAATTACGAAACATCAATCAATAAGCGCCTCTCGAGTCACTTTACTAATAGAACTGAAGAAAAGTTAAATTAAAAATGTTTTTTCTCTGGAAAGGAAGCAGAAAATTTATCGACGAATGAAACGTCAGTTTTAATCGTGAGCTCTGGACTCTGAGTCGTAGCTGCTTTTTTGCGCTTGGTTCATTTGTCCGGTGGAGTCGCGTAGTTATTAGCAACTTTAATTCGGGCGAGAGAGAAAAAAAATTGCTTATGAATTCGAGCACCAGAGTATCGAGGCGTGTCGTGTGTTTCGGTGCAACATCATGAAAAAAATCTCTCGAATTTTCAACATCACCGCTATTGGGAAACGCTCTCGTCTGTGTAATTCATCAGCCACCTCGTACAGAAAATCGCCGCGCAAGAAGAAAGCAAATCGCAACACTAACAAATGCATGGCCGATACTAACGAAGACTACTTAAAAAATTCAACAAGAAAAAAAATGCATGCGCAGTATTTTAGCTTCTTTTGCTCTCGTTGGAGTATGGCACTTCATATTCGTCACTGGGTTGTACAAAAAATGGTCTAAAATTTGCATCTGTAGTGACATTTCATAAAATACGAAATTTAGATCTACTTGAAAATTGTCCATTTAATTATAATAAGTATTTATTCAATTATTACAATATACTTTGTCAAATAAGGTTTTCAGTACTGAAAGATGAAGTTCATAACACTTTTTTTTGCAAAGAAAACCGACGCTTTTTTGAAAAATGTAATTTTGAAAATCGAATGTGAATTTGGCGTAGTGGTAAGACGTTTGACTATCACGTCAAGCTTCGGGTGTTCGATTCCCAGTGCCGATATTTTTTTCCTATACAAAACATCATCACAAATGAATTTTTTAAAAAGACGCAAAGAACGCGCAAAGTTCAAAAAGGCGTAAAAACATTTACGCCACCTTAAGGTAAAGATTTTATAGAAAAAAAATGTTTAAAATTTTTCCGTACTGAAAATCTTGTTTCGTCTTTTCTTGAATTTTATTTTACTCTTTTTGTACTTTAATTAATTTTAATTTTACTATTTTATTTTTTTAATTGTACTATTTTATGTTTTTAATTTGACTAATTTTGGTTGTAAAAATATTGGTAAGTTTTATTTTGAAGATTAATAAAGAGCGGGAATTCTGAGGAATGTTTTGGGAACGAGAGGGGGTGATTTAGAACACTTAGGGCTCTCACAAAGATGGACGCGAGGCTCTATGGTGAGAGCGCGAAGAAGTGCCATGCTGTGAAATTCTCTATTCTGAATTTAGAACCCTTTAGTCGCGTTTTTTCCGTGAGGAACGGCTTGTAGAGTGGAACAAAGAGGGTAGGCGAAAAGCGTGGAGTGATTCCCAAAAGCAAAGAGTCAAGCGTAAACATTCTTCTTGTACACAAATCGGATTATATTTTGCACCGATACACACGTCACCCACTTTCTGTGTTGTTATGGTGTTATAACTCAGCTGTACATAGCTCAATCGCTGGTTCGATGAAAATTGTCCATTTCTCAAGAAATTGAAAAAATATTTGTCATCGTTATTCGAAAAATCGGACGTAAAAGAAATATTTGGTCAATTTGATTATTGAGAAATAAAAAGAAACAAATAAATTAAAAGAAACAAATAAATAAAAAGAAACAAAAAGAAATAAAAATAAATAAACAAAAAATAAAAATAAACTATCACTTGTAGATATAAAAAAAAAATAAAGATGATACGATTAAGTACTGAAGGAAAAAGCAAGAAGATGTGGAATGTAAAATAAAAGCGATGTGCTAAATTTTGTTAATTTTTTATTTGACGGGTTTTTTATTGTCTGTTAATTTATAGTTTATTTGCAAATTATTTAAATTCATTTTTGCCTTATTCTAATTCATTTGTAATTTATTTACAGTCTGTTTATTTTTTAGTTATACTTTGAATTTATTTTTTTATCGGTTATTTGTATTTTATTTGCAATTTGTTTATTATTTGTTTACAATTCGTTTATTAATTTATTTTTTGATCCACTTTTGATGTCTGATCTACGTAGGGTGTTAAGAATCAAACGCTAAATGTGAATAGCAAAAAAGTGTCCCCTGCATAGTCACAAATCTTCGCTGAGGCACATAGCTTTGGGACTAGTCCAGAAGAGGCGACGCTTTTATCGCTCCGACAGAAAAATCGAAAAATGTCAAGCTTACGCTCCACTTCTTCTTAGCTATACACCTTAATTAAATTCTTTTCCTATAAACTTGTACGTTTTTTAATTTTCTTTTCTTTACCTATCGTAGAAACTCTTTTAAAATCGCTAAAAAGAAAAAAAAGTGATTTGCACAAAAGATAATTGATTTCCAAATATTTTTCGACAAATACTTTCTCACTGTTCTAAGTTATAAAAAAAATAATTGTTTGCTTTTTAGGCGAAATATTTACAAATTGAATGTTGCAATTTTGTGATAAAAATAACAACATTTAATTTGTAGAATACTGCAAAGAATAAAATGAGTTGATGTAAAAATTGCAGTTAAAAAAATTCGTTTTAAAAAATGGATTTAAAAATTGGTTAAAAAAATGTGTTAAAAAAACAATGAAAACAGTTTTTATTAAAACAAAGTATTTAGAAAACCAATTAAGTATTTTTGTGGTGATAAAAATAAGCCACTGTTTTTGTAGAGAAAAAAATTGATAATTTTTTTCGTGCAAAAATTAATTAGAAATTTTTTTGTGCAGAAATAAATGGATTTTTTTGTTGAACAAAATCAATTGGTAATGTTTTTTGTTTCGATAGTTTGTGGAGTTAAAAGTACAAAGCGAAACTTGAAAAAAAAACGTAAACATGAAAAGAGAAAAGAAATTCAATTTCCTCGGACCAGATCGTATTTTAGTGAATTTGGAGATAGCTGAACATGACCAGTCGTTCCGTGATTGATAAAAAAAAACTTTAAATCATGTTTGACACCCTCTTTGATGGCTAGACGACGACATAATGTTTTTACCCCTTTCCTTTTTTTAATTATATACAAAGTAACATCTCCTTTATCTAATGGTGCCTCATTAGACACAATTTTTTTTAACATTTTTAATATCATTGTATAATTCTGGGAATTAAAGAAAGAAGCCAAATCTGGCAAAATTAGAAGAAATTATTCATCCTCGATGAATGCGTTACATTCAACGAAGGAAGCTGACAGGGTAACAATTACTTCCTACAAGATCGCATTTTTTGAATAAAAATTGCTTTCTCTTCACGATAATTTTTTTCATTATTATTTTTTACTTTCTATTTGTTTATAAACATTTGAAATGTTTTTTTTTTACTTTTTTCTTGTTTATAAACATTTGAAATATTTTTTTTCACTTTTTTCTTGTTTATAAACATTTGAAATGTAATTTTCACTTTTAGCTTAGCGTATTTTTTAGACGCTTTAGTGGAAAAGATTAATTTTGTATGCCTGTCGGGATTGTAAATTATTTTTTTTCGGGATACTCATAAACAGAATTAAAAAAACAGAATTACTAATTAATTATTTTTGTACTGAGAAAAATATTGTTTTGATCCGTATGGAAAGCAATTGACTTACAAATTAAATTGTTTTTGGATAGAAGCCAAAAATAATTATAATTATATATAATAATTATAATACGCAATTCGTCAGTCTCTTGTTGCACATGATACTTTTTGCAATAAATGTTCTGTGCGGAAAGTCGTACTTTCCGAACACAGGTCATGAAAAACGTGTTTCGGTGTTGCAAATTAGATTCAAGTGATTAAAAAAATTAAATAAAATAAAATTCTAAAACAACATTTAAAGAAAGTGCATTCCATTGTTACATTTACAAAAACAAATTAAAAAACATTTTCCGAGAAAAAGCTCTGACAAAAATAAATTCTCCAATAAAATCTTTTGATGAAAATAAATTTGTCAATCTAAATTTTGGAAAAGAATAAGTTCGTTAATAAAAAGCAGTATTCGACCGTTGGGAAAGTTGAAAAAGAGTTCAATTTGAGATATCTTCTTTAATTTCTTTATAGCATCTTGCAAAAGATAATTATTTTTTATTTAATTAAAAATCCACCACTTTTCTTTTTACGAATCAATTAAAGAATTTTCTCAGTACAATCGTAGAGAACTTGAAAAAAAGACCATTTTATCCCTGAACCTTTCCTTGAATAAAAAGTACTTTCCTTATTTCTATTTCTCTCGCAATTAATCAGCAAGCCAATCATTGTTGGACATTTTAAATGGCTCGCAATATTCATAATTTCTTTTATTATCATGCAGATCGCATGACATATTTTATGTTTCACTTTGTCCGTGGAGTCCAAGGAAGTGCATGCAGCTTTGTTGAATTTTCTTATGACAATGTGTGGTAGAATAATTTCTGTTGCTGAAAAGAAAGTTTTCTTTCTTTCTCTTTTTGTTTTTCATGTTTGTGTGTTAAAACCGCTTGTCTTGAGCTTTGTGTCTAGTGCGCTATTGTGTTTGTTCAGCAAGTGAATCGTAAACACGTAGAATTTGTAAGGCGAAAAAGATTCGAATCGCAGTTTCGAAGGACGTGTAATGAGGCGTTGATAGTGACTTCATTGTAACGAAATTCCAGCAGATTCGTTGCATTTTGCACGCTTCGTTAAATTCTTCGAAACTCGCGATTTTTCGATTCACCTCTCTAAGAGGGACATTGCGAAAAAAGCAGCTTCAATCACCGAGAAATTTCCCCCCTCAAGAATAGATATTAATTTTACTTTTTATTGATGCAGATTTCCGATTTGAACAGTCAAGTCAACGACCTCCGAGGTAAATTGTAAGTATACAATTTTAACGGATTTTTTATTATGTTTAACTAGCCAAGGAAATGCGCTCAAGCGCGACTTTATTTTTTTAATTATACAATTATTCTGAATATTTTATTTTTTATATAATAATTCTGAATATTCTATTTAACGAGAGAATTAAATTACAAGAAGGATATTTAAATGAGGCGTATAAAATATGAATAACATGGTGAAAACAAATATTGAAAAAAATGATGGAAAAAATGAAAAAAATGATGGAAAAAATTTAAAAAATGATGAAAAGAAAAATATTAAAATTGTTATTGATCATTTTTAGAATTTAAATTTAATTAAATAAATACTTAACGAGACAATTTTTCAGTCTACTTTATAAAAATAAACGAACCAATGGAATATAAAAAGTATCGTGTGCAAAGAATATTTTCTATGATAAACAATAAAAATATTTAAAATTTTCAAAAGTAAATTCTTTTCATTGAAACAAAACCGATTATTTTGCTTTCATGAAATTAACATTCGGGTGTCAATTTCTGACAAGTCTTGTTCTTCTTTACAGCATGAAACCAACTTTGAAGAAGGTTTCAAAATACGAAAATAAGTTCGCCAAACTGCAAAAGAAGGCTGCGGAGTTCAACTTCCGTAATCAACTCAAGCAGGTTAAGAAGAAGGAATTCACCCTCGAGGAGGAAGACAAGGAGGTAAGGATTTTTCTATTTTTCATGAAAATTTTACAATCACCGTGTACAAAATTCGATACGAAATTTTTGTTACCATTTTTCTTCACTTCGTGGTTACTTTTTCAAATTACCACCATTTTCGAAGCAATAATTTTATTATATTTTATTCTTAATTCCCTTACTTCTTTTTATTCACTTTTATTTTCTATTTATTTATTTTGTACTCATTTGATTATTTTCATTTTTTATAATAATTTATTCTTTTGTTTTTTATAAATTTTTAAAATTGTATTTATTTCGTTATACAGTTTTGTTACATTTTATTTTTTCAATATTGTTTTTTTAAAATTAATTTCTATTTTATACGCGTGGCGAAATTTAAGTATATTTTTCTTCTGATTTTTAATTTTAAAGAAAATTTTAAAATTTTTTATTTCAAAATTTCCAAATTTTGTAATAAAGATTCATCTTTTAATGAAATTATAATTTTTATTGGAATCTTCGCTAAGGCGATGCGCGCCGTCTGGTGAGACGCTTTGAAACTATATTGAAAGAATGTTACTTTCTGCGTCGTTTTAACCGCGTCCAATGAAGATTCCAGTTTTTATTCAAACTTTTTTTACATTGCTTATTTTTACATTATTGATTCTTCTTTTTTAACTGCAGTATATTTTCTTTTGTTATTTCTAATAATTTTCCTAATAATTTTTTTTCCTAATAATTTTCAGTTCAAAGTTACGTTTCATTTTTAATTTTTGCTTCTTCATAGGGAAGCATTGTTAACTTAATTTTTTCATTTTCCGAATATTTAATCGAAACCACGAAAAAAGTACCCTAAATTTTAAAAATTAGAACCGAATTACAAAATTGGAAAAAACTTCTCTAAAAGGGTGGTTTTAATGAAAGGAAATTGGAAAAGGTTTGTTTATCATTCCACCCCTAAGTTTTTGGTTTTTATTATATTTTTCAGTATGTTGTTGAACTTTTGAACCCTTATACTGTTTTTGTCCGACCACAATGAGGTCATGTTTTTGTCCCCCAGGTTTTTTCATGTCAGTAGTCACAGTACGTATTCGTTAGCCAATTTAAGGAGATTTGCTGCGCAATGAAATATTGATGAATAGCAGCAGCTATTCGGAAAAACGTTTGTTCCAAGTTAAGCCATTGTCAGTCGGTAACACCCAATCACAAGTATTGAATTGACAGTGTGATTGTTGGCCCGCCATTTAACGTCACTTTTTATCACAATCAATAATTTCCCATTCACGGCACTTTCTTTATTGTCGAAAAATTCATTACTCTCCTAATTTTTACGATTTCAATAAATACCCATTGGTGCTTTTTATCCAAATTTTTTCGCTTAAAAATTAACGCACAAAGAAAGTTTATTTTTTACTTTGTTAAAAGTAAAAAAAAGTCTCGTTTTCATTTTATTTATTTTTAAATATTTTTAATTAATTATTTTTAAGTTATTTTTAATGACCAACTGACAAGTCATTGCACAAAATTAGCAGTAAAGAATATTTATTCAAAAGCACGTGTCACGGGAAGTTGAAAAAATAATTTTTTTATAATAAGTGAGAAAAATCTCCTTAAAATGGTTGAGAATGTAATCCACATAGTTAGTCAGTAGTTGATTAGGCAATGTGTTGTTCTCCACAGCCCAAGAAGTCCGAGAAGGCGGAATGGCAGACGAAGAAATAGATAACGAACACACAGCCTCAGATTCGACATGAAATAACAATAATTATTAATTATAATGATAATGATAAAATCGTATACATAATTAAAATAACGTTAAATAATTACAAATGTACACGTGCGCGCACATGCACGACACCCGGAGGAGCCACTTTTTATATCGTAATGTCTAAAATTTTAATCGATGCTTTCCACGATCGATCAAACGTCTTCCAAAGTCAACTTGTTTCGCCTTTGATCGCGAACTTTGCTTTCTTTCGTTCAATCGAGACGACGAGGACAAAACTCTATTCACGAGCTTTCGAGCTTTACAAGTTAAAGTTTAATAAATGTTGATGATATTGTGCACATAAATCTCTATTTTCAAACTTTCTCTCTATTAATTAACCGACAGTGTTTTCAAACAAGCAAATCATCTCACTTCTATATACAATTGTAAACTAATCGGAAAATATCTAAAAGCAAACTTTCATTGGAATATTTTCCTTTTTTTCTCTCTCTTTGTCAGCTTCGTTGAATTTCACAAAGTGTACATATATTTGCTGAAAGTTTAATACACAGAATTTCATAAAAACATGGGCTCGTATGTTGGGCAGATCAAATTGAGCCGCAGCAAATGTGAACAAAAAGGTGAACAAAAAGGTGCTACTTAAAAATGTAGCATTGGCTCAAGTTGAGATGCGACAGAAATGATACCATGTTTTTTGTATATTTTACAAGTTTTATTCTTTCTTTGTGTCAGCTTTTTATCATGCGACGATACGATAATACTTAATTTTTCATTTAGTTATTTTATAATTTAACGACTTAACTCAATTTAGCCTCTTTTTGGTTCCTCATAGGGAAGCAGTGTTTTGCTTTATGTTGAAATAAAGTGTAATAAAGGAAAGTGAGCATTGAGTTGTCATTTCAAAATAAACAAGACTTCACTATGAGGAAGCAAAAAATGTGAAAATAAATATGTTTTTGAAAATTTCGTTTTTCAATTTTAAGCCTTTACACAAGCTGGACATTTTTAAGAAAAATTGTTCAACCTAGTGGTCACATTCTACGGAATTCCATCTTCAATTTAAGACTTAAAAACTTAAAAAATGTTGATTAGTTTTTGAGTTATGAACGAAAACGTGCACTTAGTTTATGTTGAGACTCAGCCGAGCTAACAGGAACTGTGTGCACGTTTTCGTCCATAACTCAAAAACCAGCGAACGTTTTTCAAGTCTATTAGAGTCAAATTAAAGGGTAATTTCCATAGATTATTTACACTAAGTTTAACATTTTTCTAGCTTCGGAAAAGCGTCAAAAGAAAAAAATTAAAAATCACTTGATCTATGATTTTAAGTTAGATTTAAAATTTTTTAGTTAGAATTTTAAGTTGTTACTTTTAGTAGCAAAATAAACATCAAAATAAACAACAACATAAATAACAGAATAAACAACAAAATAAACAACAGAATAAACAATAAAATAAAACGAAAATAAATTGAAAAAAAGAACATAAGAATATAAAAGACATAATAAAAATTGAAAACAAAAATTAAAAAGAAATAATGATAAAATAAAAAAAGTGATTGTTGAATTAAGTATTATCGATATCGTCGCTTCAATATTGAATCATGTTTCTCTTACTTTTCTTATTTCTTTCCTTTTTCTCTGATCTATCTCTACTATAATATTTGAAGCAAACTAATTTAATTTTCACGGCCCTCTTGAAAAAAGATTGAGGGCCGGTGCCTCTGACGCATTTTTCGCGAGCAGTCGAACCGACGTTAAGTTTCACTGCGAGCACACTAGCCTGTAAAATATTTGGAAAGCAATTTATCGAGCGAGTAAGTGGCGCAAGAAGGTGAGAATGGCTTACAACGTATTATCGAATTACTTCTCGCTCCGTGTACTATATACATAATCGCAAAAGCGCTTTACTCACACCACTTTTTCTATCACTTTTCTATACTGCCGTTTTTACTATTTTTCCTTCTTTTCTACATTACTACTTTTCTATATTACCATCTTTACTAGTTTTTTCACTTCACGTTCTTACTTTTCTATATATTAGTTATAGACTGTTTTTTTAAATTTGTTTATTGTTTTCAATTTACCATTTGTTCACTTGGAAAGATAATGTAGAAATGTTACAGTAATTTTCTGTGGAACTTCCGTAGAAATTTCGTAATCTATTCCGTTAATATGTATTTTTTTCTATTGGAAACTTGCACTTGGAATTTGCTTGCGAATTTCCGTATGGAATTTCTACGGAGTTTCTATAGTTTATAGAATTTCTATAGAATTGACACAGAATTTCTACGGATTTTCTACAGAATTTTCAAAGATTTTCTAAAGAATTTCCACAGATTTTCTACAGAATTTCTATGGATTCTCTACACGATTTCTGTAGATTAGCCACAGATTTTCTACAAAATTTCTATGGATTTTCTACAGAATTTCTATTGATTCTCTACAGAATTTCTACGGATTTTTTGCAGAATTTTTAAAGAATTTCCACAGATTTTCTACGGATTCTCTACTTAGATTTTTAACATAATTTCCACAGCATTTCTACAGAATTTCTATGGATTCTCTACAGAATTTCTTCAAAATTTCTACAGAATTTGTTTAGATTTTTTCTTCGTCATTATAATAATTTCCTCTCTTTAATTTCTTGTTTAATATTTATTATTCTTCAACCCTTTTTCCGTTCCTGATTTATCAAATATTTATTTTCCTACACTGGAAATTGTCCGTTTAGAATAAACAGAATTCTGATAAATCTGACTAGAATGTCAAACTCTAAAATTTCAAAATCTGCCTAGAATTCTAGTTATTCCAACTAGATCATTTTTCAGTGTATTGTGATTTTTATCATACTTATTTTATTTTCTGATCAATCTTCTACATTTTTTACACTTTTTAGTTTTTTTTTACACTTTTCGCGCAAGTCAGGCAGGCAAAATTAATGAATTGCTCTACATTCAATTACGCAAGATTAAAAACAGTAAAATAAAAAATATGCCAAACGCTCTTTTCAGCTCACGGCTGCCAAGCTTCGATTGTGTACAGGAATGTTGTCTCGTCTTTTTATCGACTCTCACGTATCGATATTTTCTGATAGTAAAATAAATAAAATTCTTGGAGAAAATATTTATTTATACAATTAGAATCTAACCATTTGGAGATACCATTTGAAGTTCCTTTTTTTAATGTTTCGATTTTCAGTTTCAAGTCTTTACCCAAGCTGGAATTTTTTAAGAAAAATTATACAACCTAGTGGTCATATTCTGCGGAATAGTGCCTTTAATTTGACTCTAAAAAACTCAAAAAATGTTGATTAGTTTTTGAGTTATTAACGAAAACGTGCACCTAGTTTACGTTGAGGCTTAACCGAGCTGACAGAAACTGTGTGCACTTTTTCGTTCATAACTCAGAAACTGGTGGACGTTTTTCAATTCTATTGGAGTCAAATTAAAGGGCAAATTCCGAAGATTATTTACACTATGTTGTAAATTTTTCCAGCTTGGAACAAACTCTAGAGACGAAAAATTAGAAAAATTGCCCAATCTTTTTACTTTTCAGTCAAGCTCAATTATTCGAAAATTC
Organism: Ganaspis sp. Gsp50; assembly: GCA_011057455.1. Classification (NCBI taxonomy): domain Eukaryota; kingdom Metazoa; phylum Arthropoda; class Insecta; order Hymenoptera; family Figitidae; genus Ganaspis; species Ganaspis sp. Gsp50. The sequence continues at coordinate 26,893 of WNHD01000142.1, read as the reverse complement.
AATAATCTTTAAACACCGTTTAATAAAAGCCTCGTATGCAAAGAGCATTTCAGTGAAAGCTCGTTCTTTGGCAGAGCTTTTTGAAAGATAGTTTTCAGACTTGAGTAAGATGGAGAGCATCAATTATGGAACAGGTGTCAAAGAAATGAATCGTCTGTCAAATTTATCGACACGTGAGAATTTCGAGCCATTTATTGATCGACGTTTTGTCACTGCAAGATGAAAGCATGCGCGAAAATTCCAGTGAAATGTGTATGATTCATATGTCATGAGTTACTAAATTCTAAAATGCATGGATTTTAGTCAACAGATTTGATTATTGAAATTTACTGGAGGTTTCGCTGTCTGACGAGGTCATAAATCCTCGAGATACTCGTTAAGTAATAAAATAATGATTGCTTTATTTACTGTCCTCGTCTGACACTGACTAATGATTCTGCTCTTGCATTATTGTTTGCAGAATGAGTCAAGAGACAAGGTAAACTCTTAACGAGGTTAGGTAGCTTCAAGCTTGCAAATGTTTGCAATATGCTTTCTTATAGCGTAGCCTATTAACCCTTGCCTCAGTATGTTTTATACTAAATCAATTTCGCTACTGATCATAATCTACTATTTATAGGTTTAGTAACAACGAGATTTTCTGATCGAAACAAACAGAAATTTGTATTTTCGTTTCAAAAATTGATCGACTGAACCGGAAGTAATCGAATGCTTCGTAAAAAGCGACAAAAATTATAGAAATTTTAACAAAATAGCATATTCTTAGATTTTTTTATTGGAAATATAAATAAAGTGGAAAAAACTGAATCGAAAAGTCCTGTTCGACTTTTTAAAATTCCTAGACGTTTAAGAGTTATTGAGATTTAAAGTTGACCAGTCAGGAGCGAGCCGAACAAAACTATGCGCGAGGTGAACGAAACTGCGCATGAGCAGAACAAAACTGCGCATGAGCAGAGCGAAACGCAAGCTTCTCTGATGTCGTTCGGCTCGCACTTTATTGGACAACTTTAAAACACGATAACTCCTGAACGGCTAAAAATTTCAAAAAGTGAAACAGGACTTTTCTGTTTAATTTCTTTTGTTGTATTTATTTCTTTCGTTTAAAGTGAGTTATTGTATATACTTCCAACGATCAGTAACGATAACTGTCCACAATCCGAAAAAATAGCTCAGAGTGATTCTTCTCCACTTTTAATTGCTACCTTAAATTCACTTCGTAGAACATGACAACAAAGTTTAATTCTGAAAATGCAAAATTTTCACAAAGTTTGATCAGAACTCCTCAAAAACTACAAATAACTGCCAATGCAATCTCAATTTTCAAAATCTTTTTGAAAGTAACTTTTCAAATACTTTTTCATTTTGTAAACCTTTATAACTTTTACTTTTTGCAACTTTCTCTTAAGTGAATAACAATTTATTCTGTATTCAACTCTTCTACTATTCTCTCAGACATAAAAATTATGTCTAGCAATTCTACTCTACAACTTTTGCATTTACGTTCCTTTTTTTACGCGCGATTTTTTCCATTTTCTTTTACTAACAGAATTATAAATTTTTTCAAGGGTGTACGGAAAAAATTTGGGATAAATGGAAAAGAAAGCTGCTGATTTTTGGACGGCTGCTGTTTCAAAGATTTGGATGTGCAATTTTCCTGAAATTTTGGAGCTGTTACTCTTGTATTTTAAAAAAATTTGGATGTGCTGCACTACCAAAAGTTTGGAGACGGTACTTTAAACCAATTTGGAACCTGCTGCACTCCCGGAAATTAAAAGAGCAAGCTCTACCAAAATTTTGGACGTGCTACTCTTCCAAAAGTTTCAAGACTTTTTTCTCTTGAAAGTTTGGACATGCTGCACTCCCAAAAGATTAGAGACGAAGCTCTTCCATAAATTGGAGGCGTGCTGAACTCTCAAAAATTTGTAAAAGGTGCTTTTACAGAATTTTGGGTGTGCTGCAGTCCCAAAAGTTTGGAAACGTTTCTTACTTAAAATTTTGGATGTGCTGCACTCCCAAAAGTTAAGAGGCAATGATCTTCTAAAACTTTGGACCTACTGCACTTCCAAAAATTAAAATGCGTTGATCTTCTGAAAATTTGGATGTGCTACTCTCCCAAAAGTTAAGAAACGATATTCTTCCAAAAGTTTTGACTTGCTGATCCTCAAAAAATTTGGATACGCTGCTCGTCTAAAATTTTGGACACACTGTTCTTTTAAAATTTCAGGTACGCTGCTCTCCCAAAATTTTGGAATCCAAGTTTTCTTGATATTTGGGTGTGATGGACTCCCAAATGCCTGGAAATACTTTTCACCAAAATTTTTGGTCTTGCTGCGTTCCCAAAAGGAGGATTGCTCGTCACAAATTGTGGATATGCGCTGCTCTCTAAAAAATTTGGTATTGTTGCTCTCCCAAAAATTTGAACACGCAGCTCTCCCAAGAAAGTCAACAGTCGACTTTTCCCTTACAGAATCTGTCCCAAATTTTTTGCGTGCGATTTTTTCATCGATCAAGAAGACAATTGGACAATTGATTGGCAGATGGTGACAAAATTCGAAATTGGAAGAGTTAATTGAAATTGGCACTTCACACCTTTCTAGAAAATGTTTTTTATTTTTAAACGTGACTATTTTTACAGGATATTTTTGAATGATTTCTGAAAAATTGTTGAGTTCTTTATAGGAGATTTCCCACCCGTTTAATATGCTTGAGAGCGTTTTAACATTCCCGCATTGGCAAACCAAGCGAGAAAACTTGAAAGAAAGTGTACTAAAAGTTTATTTTTCTGTCACCTTGCAGAAGAAGCCTGACTGGTCGAAGAAGGGAGAAGAAAAGAAGGTAAAGGAAGAGGAGGTTGAGGCATGAGAACACCCCAGAGAAACCTACGTCAAACCTCCTTCCAATGATCGAAACAACGCCTCGTTTTTCTTGAAGCAGAATTACGTCACTCTTTTGTAACATTCTTCTGTCACTCCTTGTTCAAAGCACCGTGCAGTGTATCGTCGATTAATTTTTTCTAACTTTTCTTGTCACTTAACAATCCAAATTTCTATTTGTTTGTACATGTACCTCCGAAACTAAAAATCACACTTTTCTTTTAAGATTATTTTTGTATTCGTATATAAAAAATAGATTTTGCACCGTTTTGTTTTGTATTTATCACTTGCAAATCGTGATCCTTTGTTTTTTTGCTCGCTCGACTAGCCCCAGGTAAACTAACCTTCGATGTAACATTGTCTCGCGATATTTATAGGAAAAAAAGGAGGAATAGGTTATTAAGATATATTATAAATTAAATTCGTAATGATTATCAAAATCTGTGTTAATTTTATCGATCCCTGTTTTATCCACTTCCTTGCACGACTCGCCTTAATATTTCACTGGTACAGTAGAACCTCTTTGATTGGAACTTCACTTTTGCATAAGAATATTTTTTGTCTTGTTAAGGTTTTTGGGATTTTTTTATCGTTGATTTTATTTTTGTATTGTATTTTTATTGTAGTATTTTTGCTTCCGAAATTATTTCGAAATTAAGAATTTTAAAAAATTGTTTAAAAATTAATAATGGGAAGGATCCAAATAGAGAGGTTTTACAGTATTTATAAAATTTTAAAAATGAATTCAATTATAAAAATGAATTTCATAAATTTTGTTGTGAAGAAGCATTTCTTTCTTTCACATTTCTCTTTTAATTTTCTGTTTTAGTATTCTGATTTACTATTTTCTTTTAATATTTAATTTTACTATTTTCTTTTAATATTTAATTTTACTATTTTCCTTTACTATTCAATTTTACTATTTTTTACTATTTAATTTTACTATTTCCTTTTGTTACTTACTTTTTTTTCTTTTGTTTCTTACTTTTTTCTGTAGCATTGATACAAAAAATTAATAAAATGTTAAATAAAAATATTATCTTTCATTATAACCTATTTGATTAAAAAATTAAACTTTCTTTAATGAGCATACATTTCTTCGTTATAAAAACTAAAACGCGATATTTTAAAAAAAAAATTCGCTTGTATTCCAGCGATAACAAAAGATCTTTGTTCTCACTTTTTCAATTTTTTAAATTAAATTACATTTTCTTCTATTGATATGAAAAAGTGCCTCTTTAATTAAAGAAAAATAAATCTTTTTATTCAAATAAGAATATTCTTTTTCACTCAAATAAAATAAATGTTATTTTCATTCAAATAAAGTAAATGGTATTTTCATTCAAATAAAATAAATATTCTTTCCATTAAAATAAATATTCTTTCCATTAAAATAAATATTCTTTCCATTCAAATAAAGTAATCGTTATTATCATTCGAATAAAATATTTAAATAATTTTTAATATAGAAAAATATATACATTTAAGTAAAATAAATATCTTTTTCGTGAAAAATAAAATAAATGCTTGTTTCATTTAAATAAAATAAATTTGTCTTTTTAGTCAAGTGAAAGCACTTTTTTCATTTAAATACAAAAATTTCGTTTTTATTATAAAAAGATTCTCTACTGCAGGGCTCTTCTGTTTCATTAAAAAAAACCTTTTTATTTAAAATGAATACATATTTCAATAAAAGCATTGCTTTTTATTTTTAATAAATCTACCAATTACTCGAATACGTAACCACCACAAGAGGTGCACGAAAAAAACATTTTGAAGATTATAAAATTTCAATAACAATTCTTTAACATTTAAAAATTTACAAGTCAGGGAAAAACGAAACGTTAAATGTAACCCTTTCCTGACCTTGGATTTTTGTAATAAAAAACTGTGTTTCAGTATATTTTTTCAAATGCGTGAATCATCCCTACGCATGTATCTGAAGATAAAAAAAAAGTTGTGAATTTCAGGAATTAACGAAACTGCTGGTAGGTATATTGTTTTGCAATTTTTATTGTTTAGAATAATTGCTTATTTATTAATTTCTATAGTTTTGATTAAAAAAATTTAGTCCTCGTTCTTTTGAAAACTTTTGTCTTTAAGGAAAAATGTATTACTCTAGAGATTAATTATTATAAAGAATTAAATTTAGAATACTTACTGAATCAAAGTTCAGATCGTATTTCCTTTGATTGCCGAAGCCAATAAAAATCCGTTTGATCTTCTAAAATGCTCATCACGTTTTAAGGTAATAAATTGAAGTTTTCAATTTTTAGAAGCATTTTTTTAATAAGTTTTTTTACAATATTTAATAAAACACTTTACGCTAAAAATTACAAAAGGTTTAATTGCGCAAGAATTTGATAGACAAGTTCAAAATCAGTTTTATGCTAATAAAACCTGGGATTTTAATAACGCAAGGAATTTAATAAAAACATAAAAGAGATTTGGAAAATATTAATAAAAATGTTGGATGGAGAAACTTAAGTTGATATGAGGAGCGCTAATGAATATTTAAATTGTATTTAAAATACGCCTTCCTTAAACCATTAAAGGTCCAAAACTTTGTAATTGAGACCAGAGTGAAAATGGGTAAAAATTTCATTTGAATAAAACTTCCATAATTCTTGCTAATGTACTTTCTACGAGTTAAGAAAATACGTGAAAAAGAAAAAAAGTCCTCCTGGGCGTATTTATTTTTACCGATAATCGTGGTGACTTTTTCCTGATAAGAATTTTCATTACCGTTCAATTTATGGGTGGTGTTTTATTTTTAGTTTTCCCTCTCGTATTTTTTGAGTTTTCGTTTTACATTTAACATAAATTTCAAGTAAATTAATTTTAAATTATTTAAACTTCGAACAAATAAATTTTAAATAGACTTTAAATATCAAATAAAGCAATTTCGATTAAAGCAATTACAAAGAAAGCAAGTAAATTAAAATATCGCTCACCGAAGGAAGGGACCTAAGCGGACAAATTTGCAATTTTCCATCAGAAAGAAAGTGTGCGAAATTTTTTGTGCAAATCACTAATGTTCAATTTCTCATTCCAAGAACAAATATTCAATAAAAATTATTTTTGATATCAAAAGATTCGAAAAATTCATTTCTTGCTCCTTAGGTCCCTTTCTCCAGTGCGCGTCACAAATTCTTAAAGGCAAATTAAATCCTTAAGTAAAGATTAAATGAAACATTCAAGATTATTATATTATTATTAAAATCCAAGATTCTATAAATGCAAAATAAAAAGAATTTTATGAAGTGTTAATAAAATTTCAAATAAATTTCAAATCCAATGACAAACGTTTCCGGATACATTTTACGACTTGATGGTTGCGGTTACACATTCGCTGAAGCCACAGAATCATTATAATCATTTGAGACCACGAAGCAAGTATGCAAATGTTAAAGATAACCAGTTTTTCTAAGATAAACCCTTTGAGATCAAAAACATTAAAAAAAACTACTGTTATAATTTATAAGGAATTATTTATTTTTTATTTTGATGAATTTTCCAGTTTTACAAATCGATGATTAAATCAAATTGCATGTCATTTTCTCACGATTTACAATAATTTAAAATTTTTTCCGAAAATTTTTAAATTGATTGTAAAGAATAAAAATTCAGAAGCTGTTCCTTGTGGAAATATTAAAAGGGTGATTTTCAGAGAGAACGTAATTCTATTAACGTTTGAGTACCAGTAAACGTGTCGAGCAATTTGGGTCCAAATTGATAAATTAATTTTGCAGAAACGCGTAATGTTTATGCTACAATTTTAACCATACGATACTTACTTTTATGTCCTTCATTAAATGATAATAAATTATTTTTACAAATTTGTCTTTTACTATTTGTTACTAAGTATTTACGCAAAATTATAATTAAATTCACAAATTTTTGACAAAGTGATGATCTAGTTAAATTGAGAATAACGATTATTTATTTAATAGTCTAGAAATTATAATTACATTATTTTGAAAGATATTGTTAAAGATAAATCATTTATATGCTTAGATTAATTATTATAATACCCCAAAATTATGATGATAATAATAATAATAATAATAATAATAATAATAATAGTAATAATAATAATAGTAATAATAATAATAATAATAATAGTAATAATAATAATAATAATAATAATAATAATAATAATAATAATAATAACTGTGAATTGATTAATTTTGATGGAATTAATTATTATAAACAATGGGTATTAACTTTTTTATTGAAATAATTTATTATGGACGAAGGTCGTTAATTTTTATTAAAATTAATTATTACTTGTGGTTGTTATTAATTGTTGTACTGATTAAAGGAGAACATTATTATAAAGGTTTCTTGTTTTTTTTTACTATTAAAAAAAATCTTTGGCTGAAGATTGACTAAAAATTAAAAATAAAAGTTGGAGCCACCACCGTCAGTTGAACTTCCGACGCCAACGCCACCACCGAGAGAACCAACGCCCACACCGTCACCTGCGCCAACTGAACCAACGCCAACACCGTCGCCAGCTCCAACTCCGTCGCCAGCACCAACACCAACTCCTGAACCTCCAGTTGTCGCGCCACCTCCAGAACCAACGCCCACTCCTTCACCTGTACCTCCAGAAGGTGAAATATTATTTTAAAATAAATATAAAAATAATAATAATAAATATAAATAATAATAAATCATAATAAATCATAAATAATAATCTTTCAATTATAAAATAAACGATAATTAAATTATAGTTAAATTCGCTCTTTTAAAGTATTTTTCTTGTTTTCAATTTTTGTTTTGTATTGTATTGTATTGTATTTTTGTATTGGCAAGCCTGCTAGTATGGTGCGCCGTCTGGTGAGACGCCTTGTAATTACAGAAAAATGGACTGAATAGTGGAAACGTCAACCACACTTCTATATTTCATTAAGAAAGTGATAATGTAAAACGATCATTTAAGGATTAATAAATAAAAACAGATCGTTAGTGTTACAGTTCGGGTGGTAAATGTACGATTATATGTAAGAAATTAATTATTGAATGAAATTGTGTTTTGATTACAGCGCCACCTGCGGATGCTGCACCTACGGAAGAAGCACCGCCTGCTGAAGGGGCGCCACCTGCAGAAGGAGCGCCACCTGCCGAAGGAGCACCTCCAGCAGAAGGTGATTATACTTCTACTCTTTGATACAATATATTTTAAAATAATTTAATTTACAATAAATCGAATGTTAATTTTACAGGAGCACCTCCGGCAGAAGGTGCACCCCCTGCAGAATCTGCACCACCTGCTGAAGGGGCGCCTCCGGCAGAAGGAGCACCACCAGCAGAAGGTTGTTTGGTTTTTTACATTTAATAGCTTATAATAATATTAACATATAATAACATTAATATACATATTAATAATTAATATACATTAAATTAATTAATTAATATATATATGAATAATTAATATACATTAAATTAATTAATTAATTAATATACATATATTAATAACTAATATACATTAAATTAATTAATTAATATACATATTAATAACATATAATAATATTAACATATGACATAATATTTTTACAATATAAATTTTTTTAAATAAAAAAACAAAATATGATTTGCAGGAGCACCTCCAGTGGAGGGGGCGCCACCTACAGAAGGAGCGCCACCTGCAGAAGGGGCAGCACCTGCAGCAGCCCCAACGGAAGGAGCGCCTCCTGCTGAAACTCCAGCACCTGCAGCAGAAGCTCCGCCTGCAGAAGCCCCACCTGCAGAAGTACCTCAAGGACCCGCTCCTGAACCTGCGCCTGTTGAAGGTGCGTGAAAATAATTTGCACTCAGAGAGCGCTAAACCTGGAAAAAACTGTCAATGTAATATCTCTCTTTTAGAATATATATTTAATACATATTTTACTGTAATTTTTTCACACTTTGGGCGTATATATCCTAAGTAATTGCAGTCTTGAAAATGTGAAATTAAAAAAATATATTTAAGAAATATATTTAACATCATATTTTAAAAAATGATTAAGTGACATTTGTAAAAATAAAAAAAAATAAAATAAATGACTAAGTGACATTTGTAAAAATGAAAAATAAATAAATAAATGACTAAGTGACATTTGTAAAAATAAAAAAAGAAAAAATGATTAAGTGACATTAGTAAAAATAAATCGTAGTAAAATGATTTAACGCCCAAAAGTACAAGAAGATTAATATTTTTAAGACACTTTTTCTCCTCTTTTTTTTTGTGAAATAATGCATTGTTTTCAAATTACAGCGGCAGCTTCGTAACTCTTTGCGCAAGATTGATGGTGGACACTTCCATGTTTTATCGCCAGTTGGCTTTGCGATGCTGCTTATATTGTATACTATCCAACATAAAGTGCATGAATGTATGGAATACATCATACTTCCGGTACAAGCCTTTAATTGCCAGTACATGACAGTCGTACTTTAATTACTACCAGCTTTTAATATTGTCATTACCACTTATTGTATCATCTTCGCGTATTTTAATGCTCAAATTACCATAAACAGTGACATCTTTATTCACAGGGCTAAAATACAATCTTTTTCAAGAAACAAAAAACAGCGCTTTTATAATCTACGCACTATTAACATGATTAGTGATTTTCGAAATGTGTTAATTTTCAATAAACTGCAGAAAATTAATTATTCTTGTGTAATGTTTATAATGATCCAACTTTCTGTCACAGTGATTGTATTTTTAACAACGATAATGAATTTTTTTAAAGAAAATTAATTTGCTCTTCGGAAGGAATGCATTTTTCTATCAGTCTTTGATCAGTCGCAATTCGTATGGAAGATTATTTTCCTCCTATGATTTACACAATATATTTTTTATTTCATTTGCATTACTTTTTATATCATCGAAATAACATGCAATTTCTCTAATTCTATTTTATTTTCACTTTAACATCTTATAAAAAACAAAAAAGCAAGTGTAAGAACAAAAAAAAAAACAATTATCATAGAGCTGTCTAGTTTTAGCTTAGACTTCCAAAACCCATGGGTTTTGGAAAAAAAAAGTTTTTTTGCAAAAACTGCAGTTTTTGCATTTTGCAAAACTCAGTTTTTTTCTCTATTTCTATATTCTTCTACCCACTTGTTTCATTCTATAAAAAATTATCTTTCCAACGAGACCAAGAACGAAACAAAATCTTCATTTTTCCACAAGTTATACAGTTTTTTCAAAAAAATGGCACTTTCACGTTTTCGTAAATAACTTCCGCAAAAATGATCGGAAATACTTCATCCTTGGTTTATTTTGTTCAGAATTGGATCAGATACAAAGAAACAAACAGGCAAAACTCCAAGTTCAAAATTGCAAACAGAAAATGAATTGGCGTGAAGTGTTAAAAAAAGGTTCTCTCAAAAAATTTCAAGGAATCTAGTGCTTATTAACACTATAGTCAAAGGATAAACATTTTCGTAAAAAAAAGAATGAAGAGAAGAAAAAAGAAGAGAATTTTGCAAACTTCATTTCTCTCTACTTGTGACGATACACGAGAAAAGGGGCCTTACGCGGTTTCGCATAAGGCAGCTATAACTATGTTACTTTGCTGCAAAAGCGACCTTATTTAAAAGCGCGTAAGGTTCCTCTTCCCGTGGAGCGTCACATTTCTTCCTTTTTCTATCCAGTTGCTTTAATTTTACAAAAAAAATCTTTTAAACTAGACCAAGAACGTAACAAAATCTTCATTTTTCCACAAATTATATAATTTTTTCAAAAAAATGTCATTTTCACGTTTTCGTGAATAACTTCCGCAAAAATGATCGAAAATACTTCATCCTTGGCTTATTTTGTTCAGAATTGGATCAGATACAAAGAAACAAACGAGCAAAACTCTAAGTTCAAAATTGCAAACAAAAAATGAATTGGCCTTAAGTGTTCAAAGTAGGTTCAAGTAGTTTTTCCTCGAAAAAATTTCAAGGAATCTAGTGCTCATCAACACTATAATTAAAGGACAAACATTTTTGTAAAACGAAAATTTTGCCAAACTCCATTTCTTGTTATTTCTATACATTTATTTTCAAGTTGTTTAATTGTACACAAAAATATCTTTCAAACGAGACCAAGAACGTAACAAAATCAACATTTTTCCACAAGTTAAACATTTTTTCAAAAAACGTCATTTTCATGTTTTCGTAAATAACTTCCGCAAAAATGATCCGAATCACTTCATCCAAGGCTTATTTTGTTCAGAATTTGATCAAATCCGAAGCATCAAACCAGCAAAAGTCCAAGTCCCGAATGACAAAAAAAAAATGAATTGTTCTAAATTGCTTAAAGTCGCTTCTCTCCAATTCTTGATGAAATTTCAAGGAATCTAGTGCTCATCAACACTAGTCAAAGGACAAACATTTTCGTGAAAAAAAAAGTAATTTTTTAAAACCCAAGACATGTAGGATTTTGAGTAAAAATGTACTAATTGGGACAGGGTAAAGAAGAAACGGTTTCAATCAGAATGGACTCTTTGCCGTGCATTTAAAATATTTCGGCTGGTATCTATCTAATTGACGAAGGACGTCGATTTTGTTCAGGGCGCTTGGTGGTTCTCCGCAAGGTTGTCCAATTAGAAGATTTCTTTGTCGAAGGGTTCCGACGCGAGGTTCATTAGACTCAAAAAAAATGCGGCTCGTGGTTTCTCCCTGCTCAGACTCCCTTTCGGTCCAGGAGTTGAATCGTTTGAATCTTGCAGTTTTGCCCGCGCTCTCGACTCTCTCGTGTCAGTGGTTCTGATTCTGATTCTCTTCAGTCGCTCACTGGCCTTCGCGTCGTGAACAACGCAACCTTCCCGTAGCACTTTGCTCAAAAAGCCGGTATTTCACGTGTCCTTTCGATTTATCAACAACCCAAACAACCTTGAAAATTGTCCTCCCGAAATTGTAATTAAATTTATCTCTTTCAATAAATCATCAACACCGTTAATCAATCAACAAAAAATTAATTAAACTTTTCCTTTTCAAAAGAAACTAATTTGCAATTATGTAAATAAAAATTCGCGCTGTGTGTGCACGCGTCAGTGTGAGGATAAAAACTTTGTGAAGATGATCAAAGAGCAAGGCAGTTTTGTCTTACGTTAGAGGAAGGTCAGATTATGTAAAAGCAAAGATGAGTGAATTTCTTTAGTGAAATATTGTTGGCACTTGATAAAATTTGTGATTGTGCAAACTGTTTTGTGACTAAGTAAAATTTGCCGCCGTTTGGAAATTTAAATTTTCGAAAGCAAGGATTTCCCGCCAATTGTCTTCCGGTGAGTAACTGAGATTATAATTTTTTGCCCTTTTTTGTGCGGTTTGCTTTGTACCGGTTCTCGTTCGAGGAAGAGAACTTGTTCGCAAAAAACTAGAAACCTTCGAATGACATCGTGATCCCGTTCTGTGTTGGAAAAACAGTCCGCAAATTCATGCGGACATGTAACTGAGTCGGTGCTGCCAATAAGCACGTGGCTTTTGTTTTGAAATCGAAAATTCTCATATTTCAAGGCAAATTGTCCATTCTTGTGTTATTAATTCGTTGATTGTAAAACATTCGAATCTTAACAATATTATTTATTATTAATATTCCATTTTCAATCATTTTCATTTTTTCTTCCTCATAGAGGAAGTATTATCCTTTTATTTTTAAAAACCGAATTTTTTTTCGATATGAATTTTTCGTCACAAAACGAATTTTTTTTACAAAAGGTACTTTTTTACAAAATTATTTTTTTACAAAACGAATTTTTTGCAAAAAGAAATTTGTTTATTCTGTACTTTTGGAATGCTTTTTGTGCATGGATAGAAGAAGAATGAAAGTAAAAAGAGGGAGCTTAAGTAGCTAATGAATAAAATTGTTTGACAAAGTATCAAAAGATAAAAAATGACATCCCTTGTTTTAACATTTAAAAATAGTGAATTTCGTTGACAGGCAATTTCCAGTTTTCACATGAATATGACACTTTAATTTACTTTTGTATTAAAAAAAAGAAATTAGGCAATCAACTCCGAACCTTTGGCTCGTTTCTTTCATGTTTTTAATAATTTCCTTTTTGATATTTTTAATATCCTGTTCTTTTACATTTTCATCATCTTCGCAACATTTTCTAGTGTTTTATGCATATGAGTATTTTTTCGCAAAAAGCGACTTTTAATAATATTTTTATGTTTTGAATAGCTAAATTCTGTCATTTAGTTGGTACAAAAAAATTGGTTGCATTTGTTGATGAATCGCTAATTTTGTTTATTTTGAAATAAATCCAATGTTCGTTCACAATTCGTTTCAATTTGTAAATAAATTGAATTCAAAGTATGTTTACAATTCGTTGCACATCTTTATTTTTCAGTACATTAAATTCAAAGTTTGTTTACAATTCGTTGAATTGGTTTACTTTTCAATAAATGATATTCAAAATTTGATTACAGTTCGTTGCATTTCTTTATTTTTCAACACACATTCAAAATTTGTTTACAATTCGTTGAATTTGTTTATTTGTAAATAAACGAAATTTGTAAATAAACGAAATTCATAGTTTGTTTAAAAATCGTTGTATTATTCTCCATTGCAATAAATTCAAAGTCTCAATTCGTCAATTCGTCTCAAAATCAATTCGTTGATTTTTTGGTTTCCAAATAAATGGAAAAAAGTTTGTTTACAATTCGTTGAATTTGCTTCTCTATATGTAAATTAAATTCAAAGTTTGTTTACAATTCGCTGCATTAGTTTCTTTCTAAACAAATTAATTTGAAACTTCATTTACAATCCTTTTTAATACCATCATTTATTATTCTATTTGAGAACAAAAATACATTCAACGAATCAAAATGAAAGGAGTAAAAAATATTCACTATAATTATTCATTACCAGTTGATTATTAAATCACGAGACATTAAATTACAAATTCGAATCATTACCAAATTACAAAAGCATTAAAAATATGATCCAAATATTATCTTGGGTCGCTTTCGCATTGAACGAATATATTTTAATGCAGAAAACGTAAACTATTAAATTTAATGGGAGTTGATAGATTATGAAAATTGAATTTTATTCCCGAGTGGACGTAATTTTAGTTTGTGGTATGTACTTTGGAAGATTATACAAGTAGAATGGATATTTAACGAGTTCCGTTATTGAAAAAGGTTTCTTTATTATAGGGGAAAATAATATAGAAATTTATTATTCGTGCAAGTCATCTCGGAAGGAATTTTCGCAAGTAAACAATCTGAATAAGAATTTTTTGTGATCGCATTTACCTGGAGCGGCAGTTAGGTTACAATTCTTTCTTATCTTAACATAAGCTTCTTATCGGGCTTGTTGCCAAGAGTTTGTTGTCACTTTTGAACCGTCGCTGCTCTTGCTAAATTCAAAGAGCTAAATCCACAGATACAGCGATACGAATAGTTAATCATTTTATACATGTTAGTTACCTCCACAAGTCGTAATTTCTTGTAGTATCATTTTTATCGTCTTATCTTTGTTACAATTGGGCCATTGTTTGAAATTTGGTATAATTCGTGAAAATCGTAACTATGGATTTAATTGAAAAAAATATCAATTGAAAAAACTATCAATTGAAAAACTATCAATTGAAAAATTATCAATTGAAAAACTATCAATTGAAAAACTATCAATTGAAACACTATCAATTGAAAAACTATCAATTAAAAAAAACTAAAAAAAATACAAATATTAATAAATGCATAAATAAAGAATTGTAATAATATTTATTAAAAAGTACTCTACAGTTACAAAATATATTCTTGCGTTCTCGTTTTATTTTTTGTAAGCAAATTTTCTTTAGTCAGTCTCAAGAATTCAGGTTCATTTCAAAAATTCTCTGTAGGTGTTATAAACATTTGAAATGCTCCAAGTTCCTCGATAGACTGGACAAATTGAAGTGAGATAATGGCATCCAATTGGTTACGGAGCTTAATTTCTCCGATTTCTATGCGGAAATGTCGCTTGCGGATTGTAATGAAAGTTGGGTGACTTTTGACAAACAGTGGTTAGAACTTTGCGCCGATTATATTTCAGTTTGCAATTTTCAATCTAATTATCGAATTCCATCATTTTCTTGGCATTTTATCATAATCTTTGAACAACTGATGTTACTTTATCACAACTTCAGATTGCCATAAAAAAGTGACGGCATTTTCTCTTTTTTTATCCTTTATTTCCAAAACTGTAAAAATTACTAAATTTATTTTTTATTTATTTTTATTTCATTGCATCGAAATTTCGAGATTCTTTGATTCAGTGTTTAATCAATCAAAACCGATCGTTATTATTTCTAAGTAAAGTCCTGCTAGTATAGTGACATTTCTTTCAAGCACAAAAATTAATTCATTTTTTCATCGAAATTCTATATTGAAAATTTTGTCGTGGTTCAAGTTTAAAACTATGAAAGTTCTGGGCAAAAAAAGCCCAAGATGAAGTAATTTCGATCATTTTTATGGAAGTTATTGCACAAATCGCGTAAATGCAGTATTTTATGAAAAATTATATAACTTTTGAAAAAACAGAGATTTTTTGACGTTCTCGGTCTCATTTAAAAGCTAAATTTTCATGCAATTGGAATATTTGATTGGTACAGTGGTTACATTTTTTACCCCACAATTTTTTTGGTAGTTTTTTATTCTACTACTAGTTTTTGTGATTAATATTACCTCAACTATAGCAAGTGAAGCTACAGATTTTTTTCCGTGTACTATTTTTGCAATAACTCCTTCAAAAATTATGGAAAAAGTTTCATCCCAGGCTTATTTTATTCATAATTTGGATACTTTTAAACCAATTAAAGAGTTGAATACTTTATTTTTAAATTGTAGGCAAATAATTGGTTTTTAAGTTTTTAAAATTGGTGTCTGCCGAATGTTCGTGTCAGTTCTATTACAATTACATTTACACATTATAGATTCATAGATTATTATATATATGATTGTAAAATATGTATTTAATAAATGTTTGATAAATGTTTGATAAATGTTTGATAATTGTTTGATAAATGTTTGATAAATGTTTGATAAATGTTTGATAAATGTTTGATAAATGTTTGATAATTGTTTGATAATTGTTTGATAATTGTTTGATAATTATTTGATAATTGTTTTCTAATTGTTTACTAATTGTTTTCTAATTGTTTAATAATTGTTTAATAATTTTTGAATAATTGTTTAATATTATACTACTTTCTGTCATTTTTCAATTATCGATTGAAGAGCACTAGAGTGGATAAATTGTTAATCTTGGACTTAATTAAAAAAAATACATGGAGGAGTTATTTTAAAAAGATTTTTGTCCCGTGTGCAATTTCGTTTTACGTGCATGGCTATTCAATATAAAATGGCTTTCAGTCCCAGAGGTAGTTACTCGCTTTTTGTCCTTTATGCAAGTCGGGGGTGATGAGGCAGACCTCATGAGCCTTCTGCGCTTCTAGCTGGTGGCAAAACGATAACATCGCAAACTGACCCACATCTGCAACAGAAAAGCTCCCTAATGAAAACATTAAAATTAAAAAAATCCTCTACATTTTTCATCAGCCCCTTTTTTCGTTTCCCCTTTCCTCATGGAGGACAAACATTGCACTCTGTATACACTTATTATCCATACAAAGCAACAGACTTGTTCTACAATTAACACAATTATTTCTGAACAACGGTGGTAGAGAGGTACAGAAGCGTTCTGAAAACATTTCACCCACTAATGAATTATAAATACAGGGGAAAAAAATTCCCTTTTTGCGCGAGTAATCATTTTCCTGTTAATTATCAAAGAATCAAACTGTACGTGAAATTTTGCAAATGATTCAAATTGCAGAGATTTCACTTTATCGTGTATAAAAATATGATCGAAATTTCGTTAATAATTCAAATTACAAAAATTCCAATTTATTGTAAACGTATGATCGGAATGATAAATAATAAAAAGTAACAGAAATTTAAATTATCGTAAATAGATGGTGGAAACTTCGTAAATAATTTAAATAACAAATTATAATTTATCAAAGAAGATTATTGTGATTATTTTGTAGGGAATTTAAATCCGGAATTGGGAAATTTGTAAAAATAATTCTGAACTGGTATTTTGATTTTTAGCTCCCTTTTGATCTTTATCAACATTTTTTTTATTTCGCATTTTCTGAACTTTACTTTCGAATGATGTATTTTTATCTCTCTTTTTTTTAGAGAACGTGTTTTTTAGAGCGTTAACATTGTTGTAAACAGTTAATTTAATGAACTTTGTAACAACTAACGAGACGAATAACGGGTATTAATAACGTTATTCATTAAAAAAAAATGTAGTATCTTTTTTTATACTCTTCTTACAAAAGAATTCATTTCTTTTAAAAATGTATTTTTGTTTTTATTATTATTATTATTATTATTATTATTATTATTATCATCATTACTATTTTAGTTGTTGTCGTTGTTATTGTCGATGTTGTTATTAATGTTGTTGTTATTGTTGTTGTTGTTAATGTTGTTATTAATGTTGTTGTTGTTGTTATTATTATTGTAATTGTTGTCGTCATTGTTGTTGTTGTTGTTGTTATTATTATTGTTATTGTTGTCGTCGTCATTGTTGTTGTTGTTATTGTTATGATATTGTTGTTCTTGCGGACAATCAACTTCAAACTATAAAATAAAACTGCATCGCCAGTAACAAAAAAAAATACAGTTACGAAATCTATAAAATTTGATGTGGACATTAAATTACGCGTTTGTATAAAATGATAAGAAATGCTAAAATGCATACAGCTATAAATTAATAAAAGAAGTGCATAAGGTGATGAAACGTAATCGCAAGATTGAAATATAAATAAGTAATTGAATCATTATAAAATAAAAGATATGCAAATGGGTTTAATTAAACAGGTTTGTATTTATGTATTTTTTTTCTCTTTTTTTTTTTTAATAACGAAAGCTCTGTATCCTAGTTTGGACCACCCGATGCCTCACTTGACGAATCTGGCTAATTAAATGAGAGTTTAACGAAGCTGGCGTTGCAGAGCCAGTAATTAAATCGCACTTTGTCCCAGCTTTGGCACCACCTTGTTAAAATTACGTCGATAGTAATTTGTTGAGATGAAGGCTCCTGGGAAAGCTTATACTTATTAGAAACCGTTTTCGGATGATCTGGCAATTATCAAGCCTCTTGAAAAAAGAAACGTTTACGGTCCATAAAAAAACGTCCTTGATGAGGATGCTGAATTTATTTACGTCGAGTGAGCTCGTCTTTTTAATGCGACCCTGATAAAATAATGGAACATGAATATTTGCCTCAGAGGAAATCGTACTTTATTGCCTCCCATTGCCATCAGTAAAAAATTTAATATATTCTCCTGAAATATTGTGAATATCTTCTGTATGAATCGCTTTGACAAACTACTTGGAATTTTTCCTATTCAAGGCATTAAATATTTCATGTTTTCGTAAAAAGATTATTTTCTCATATTGCTGTTCTTTAGATGCGGATTTTTGTGGATTTATTGACATTTTAATTGAATTTTTTCTACATTGATTAAAATTCTTTGGAATAAAATCTACTACTACTATTTACTACTGTTATTATTTATAATTATTGTTCAGTACTGCTTTTTACTGATATAGTCTATTATTACTGTTAACTTTTACTACTGTTTACTATATCTGCTACTACTGTTGACTGCTAGTATTATTTATGCTACTACTGTTTATTGCTGCTACTGTTTATTGATAAAACTATTTACTACTACTACTACTGTTTACTATTATTGTTTCTTACTGCTTTCTACTGCTAGCTTATTATTACTGTTTATTACTGTTTATTGTTATTACTGTTTACTGCTTCTACTATTTAGTGCTTCTACTATTTAATGCTGTTACTGTTTACTGCTACTACTGTTTACTTCTATCTCTGTTAACTTCTACTAATTTTTAGTGCTACTACTGTTGACTGCTACTATTGACTGCTACTACTGTTGACTACTGCTACTGTTGACACTGCTACTACTGTTGCTGCTACTGTTGTTGACTACTACTACTATTGATTGCTACTACTGTGGACTGCTATTAATATTTACTGTCACTACTGTTTACGGATACTACTGTTTACTGCTACTACTGTTGACTGCTACTGATATTGAATACTACTACTATTGACTGCTACTACTGTGGACTGCTATTATTATTTACTGTTACTATTGTTTACTGATACTACTGTTTACTGCTACTACTGTTGACTGCTACTGCTATTGAATACTACTACTATTGACTGCTACTA